>JAOQMM010000171.1:17958768-17974125 GCA_027563515.1 Erythroxylum platyclados | reverse complement strand
CCTATAGATTCAAGTCACAAAGAAAACTTCTTTATAAAAAATATAAAAAAAAATTACGTACATAACAACCCTCTCCTGATTCTTACAAAGCAGAAAGTTTGGTGCATAATTTTAGAATAATTTGATGAAGATTCAATAAAAGATTGTAATTTTTAGCCGGAATAATATTTTCATAAGAATTTATTATTATTAAAATATATAATAAATTACATTTAAAAAAGATAGAAAGAGAAAATGTTAGATATTAGTATACCAGAAAACACATAAGCAATGTACTCTTTCGATTCAATTTAGTAACAAAAATCAAGTTTTAACTTAAAAATTTTAAGACATAACAGGCAATGTAATCCTACTCCAAGTCTCCAAACTCCAATGATAAGGAGAGATGCGTGGGAGAGTCGCTTTCGAGTACTCGCCTCAAAGGGGCCATTCTCAGGAATATGGAATATGGAGGGTTGCATTAACGTTCCATTGATTTCACTCTCTCCACCCTTTACAAAAGTTCTCCCCCAGCCAAGATAAAACTTTCTTCTGTCTCTGCAATTTCCCCTTGCTTTCTCTCAGAACCCACTTCTCTGCCCAAAGGTCATGGACTTTATTGCAACTATTATCTTCTTTGTTGTCCTCTTTTCCATTCTTAAGATCGTCTTGGTCCAGGATTGTAAACATTACTCTAAAAACCAGGTCCTTCATGGTGAATTCTCAGAGAAAGAGACTATAAGAAGCTGTAATGAGCATGATCTTGGATGTGGGTTTCAGGGGAAGTTGGTTGATGACAATAAAAAGATTGAAACTTTGAACAAAAGAAAGATTGATGAGATTGAAACTTTCGAGAACGAAAAGATTGAATCTTGCAAGAATGAAAAGGTTGAAACTTTCGAGAATGAAAAGATTGAATCTTGCGAGAAGGAAAAGGTTGAACCTTGCGAGAATGAAAAGGTTGAATCTTGCGGGTGTCAAGATGATCATGAGATTGGTGAGCAAGAGGGGCGGTCGGTTGATGAAGAGGATGATTGGGAAGGAATAGAAAGCACTGAGTTGGAAAGGCGTTTCGGAGCTGCTGTGGCGTTTGTTGGCTCTAAGACTAAAGCAGATATGATGTCTAGTCTTAGCGGTGACCTCAAGTTGCGGTTGTATGGACTTCACAAGATCGCTATTGAAGGGCCTTGCAATGTGCCCCAACCCGTGGCGTTTAAAGTCTCTGCTCGTGCAAAGTGGTACTAAAATAAACTCCCTCATTTTAATGCTTATTGATGATACATTAAGGAATCCAGATCTTCTTTTCATTGTTATTAAATTCTACTAAAGTTCGGAAGCTTCTTTAACTTCTGATGAGTGATTTTTTAATACGGTAGTAAAGGATGAGGATATTAAAAAAAACAGAGACACATCAGCTGATCAATTATGTTCCATGACCACACCTGTAAAAGTGGAAAAATCTGAAAACAGAAAATGATTCGACCACGGTCATGGTGATTGCAGTTCTGAGTTCATAAAAAAAAAAGTGGGTTCTCAAGGAAAACGATGATGCATATTGAGGAAATTGACTTCATACAGACTGAAAGCAGACAAGCACAGAACATTCAATTTAATCAACTGAATTGCTTTCAATTTTTTAATATCTGGAGTTCCATTCTAGTCTTTCATGTCTTAAATGTGATTGCTATATTTACTTCATAGCAAAATTGCAGGAGGTATATTAAGTTTCAGGAAGCTTGGTTATCAGTAACTTTCTCCTTGTTGCGATACATAGAAACGTTTGTTCAGATTCTTGGTTTAATTTGAAGTAAATTGCTCCAGGAATGCCTGGCAACAACTTGGAGACATGCCTCGGGAGGTGGCAATGGAGCAGTACGTCAACATTCTTTCAACCAAAGGACTCGGTGCTTCCAGCCTCTGCAGTGAATCCTAGAATAACCATAGCTAGCTTTTAGCCTGGAAAAAAAAGTTGTGAAAATGTTCATGTTGGTTGCATCCAGGAAAAGCCAGGAGGAGTCATCTTCTTCTTGCTAGGAGTAGGATTGTCAATAATGACAAGAACGAAACTTGAGTTCCCCTGTAAATTAATCCCGAAGTTGATCACAATTTATTTGTTCCATTCTTTAAATAAAAAGGGAAAACAACCAATTTTTATTTCCAAGCATTTAGTCTTCTTTCTAAATTTCCAGTTCGGTTAAGCTCAGATCATTATTACATTTAGTTTTCCAAAACCTTTATGAAAATTTTGTTAAGGCTCTTTATCAAAACCTTTATTCCACTAGTAACTATAACCTGACAAGATCTTCTGTCTAACCTTATTGTGTCTAACTCTGTTCCCTCTTATAACCGTGGTCGTTCCTCCTATAAACGTGGTCGTTATACTGATTCTCTGTTTCTTGGGTTGTTATTTATGTACTGTTCTACTTACAAGAACGATGACGTTTTATTGGTTGGATAGAGTTAGACAAATTAACTTAGACAAAAGGTTCGGTCTCAATTATAACTATTTTCAGAACACACTTTTGAATTGGTCCTTGTTTTTATTTTCTAACATTGGTGCTGAATAATTCTACATTTATAAATATTTTTAAAAATTTAATTATTAATAAAAATGGTAATAATATGAAATTTCTTATAAATGTTTTTACATAATTATTATCTTTTTCGTGGACCTTTTCTTTTTTATACTATTTAAATTTCTTGCTTTCTATTTTTAAGTTGAAATATTCTTCTTATTGTTGGTGGCTCAATCATTTCACATTTAATTTAAGTCATTCTTTTTCTAATTTTAAAATATTTATAAGTGTCTTTAAATAAAAAATTTAAGAAAATGTTTTAAAAAGTTTAAGATTAAATTGATAAAAATGAAAGTTCGAAAATATATACGCACTTTAAATTCAAAATTTGAAGAATAATTTAGAGTTTTTATTGTAAAAATAAATTTTTATCTTTAATTTTTTTTATTTGTATTCAATCAAACGACACAAATAATACAAATTAATTGTTTTAATGAAATAAAGATCTTAATAGAATCTTTAAAAAAACCGAGGAGGTTAAATTGACAAAAATTAGCAAATCTTTGTCAACATTTAAAAAAAGGATCGAAAATTAAATCGATAAGACAAG
Organism: Erythroxylum platyclados; assembly: GCA_027563515.1. Lineage (NCBI taxonomy): Eukaryota > Viridiplantae > Streptophyta > Magnoliopsida > Malpighiales > Erythroxylaceae > Erythroxylum > Erythroxylum platyclados. Next base: position 17,971,020 of record JAOQMM010000171.1, on the reverse strand, counting down.
AAATTTAAGGTTTAAAAAGTTTAATCGGTATTAAACTGTCACGAAATCGGTTAAAGATTAAATAAAATTAAAAAATTTAAAATACGATTAAAAGAGGTTGTCTTTATTTATTGCAAAATTTAAAATTTAATTAAAAAAATTATTAACTAAAAATTTATTAATTTATTTTAATTTATAAAAAACTTATTAATTTACAGAATTTGAATAATTAATTAAAAAATTGATTAATTTTTAAGAATAAAAATTATTAAAATATTTAATTAAAAATTAAACTAAAAAATTTAAAAATTTAAAATTTTTAATCTAATCGATTAATTTAGCTCGTGTACACTTCAACCCAAAATTGGGAACTTTTCTTCCCCCGATCAAGAAAATTCGCCTTCAAGGAAAAAACTGCTAAACGCACCGTTTCTATATATCGTTCTTCCCGAGAAATAATTATAATTGCATCACCTTCTGTGTCTGGGCTCTGTTTCAGTAAAAATAACGAAGTCGCCGATCAAAGCCGAACAGGCAATTCGAGATCCAAGACCGTTGCTCGGCGATGGGAGTGGTGGTGGAGAGCAGTGTCTGGGAACCGAGTCCATGGATCTACTTGTTCATGTTTCTGAGTTGCTTCTTCTCTATCACACTCTGTTCTCGTCACTCCAAGTCTCTCTCCCCGTTCGATCGTTCCTCTTCTTCGTTTCTTCGTTTTCACCGGAAGTTTCTATTTCTCTTCTCTCTCGCTTCTCTCATGGAAGGTCTCTGGTCCATATTCGGAGAGTTTGAGCTCCTTCATTACGGCTTTACCAAACGACAGATCGTTTCTTCGCTCTGCGTGGGTTACGGAGCTTCTCTCTTCTTTGGTCCACTTTTAGGAATGCTCTCTGATCTTATGTGAGTAAAGAAATAAATCTCCTTCTAGCTCGTTTCAATTTTCCGATATTGGTTTTTATGCGATGTCAATTGACTGAGAGAGTGCTGGAATTTTGTTGTGGCTTGGAATGATATTGTGGTTTGTGGAAATTTCGAATGTTCGCATTTCGACGTTGATTTGTTGTTTCCTTCTTGTTTTGTAGAGGACACAGGAAAGTTTGTTTAGTTTTCTGCATTCTACACCTCGTCGTTGGCTTGTGGAAGAAGATTGTATTGCGACCTGGTCCTGGTATATGGTTAACGAGTGTGTGTTTGTCTCTTGCCATGTCGATTTTTACATTCAGTTTCGAGGGTTGGGTAGTTGTTGAAAATGACAAGGTTCGTATCGCGAAACTCGTGTTTCTTGCTCTTGCAAATTTCCCGCTTTTTGTTGTTATGTTTACCTATGACCTACTTTGCATAAGACTGTGATACTTTACATTAGTGAGCAGTGGTAAAATCTCTTGATTTTCCACTTTTCAGGAAGGACATAGGCAAGATGCTTTAAGTGACACATTCTGGTTGATGACTTTAGTCGAGTCTGCAGCATTAATTGGAAGCCAGGTGCTTGCAAATTGGCTGGTTGGGAATAAATTGGAAAATGGCATCTCATCTTCTTCAACTGCTACAATAATTCTTGCAATAATTGGCATCATATGTTTGAGTAGAGATTGGAAAGAAGCTCCACAAACTGCATCATCCAAGGATTACAGAGTTTCCTATGCACTTATTTTTAGTGGTAAGGGTCATGTTGCGTTCCTTGCGGCAACAAGCATTGTGAATGTTAATAATGGCATAGTGCAACTTTGTTTCAATAACTTCAGCCTCATCATGCCACGTAATGTTAGAATGGATTTTGATTTGGCGACCTTTTTTGCTTGCTAGATAAAAGGATATGGCTGCTGGGTCTGGCTCATGCTTCCCTTCAGTTCTCAGTTGCAGTCTTTTGGATTTTGTGGGCCCCAACATTGGTGGTATGATCATTTATCCATTGAAAAAATACATAGTTAATTAGTGCAAACAATTAAACATTCTCTGACTGATGAGAATTAAATCTGTCTGTCCAGAATGTGGTTTTTGTTTGCCAATTTATCCTAAGAGATCTTATTCTTTTTCTTACACAAAAACAAAGTTACAGAAAAGGTGACTGTTTCTGTAATGCCTTCTAATTAAAATGTAGTTTTTTCTCAAAAAAATAACTCAATTAATCTGTCTATGTACATAATGTTTAACATTGAAGTTTGAAGAGGGCTTCAGTCATAACCATCTTCAGTCATTACCTGTAACATATCGTCATTTATATAGGATAATTCAGGGGTATGGCTCTCTTAGAAACGTTAGATTATTGCTTTTTTTCTCGGATCCTATATTTAACATTATGGAAGGGCCCAAACAAAGTGGACTTGATTAAACTTTTAAAGGTTCAATAAGAAACACGTTAAGTTCTTATTTGCAAATGTCTAAGAGGCTTCTATGGCATTCAATGTTAGGCTGATGGAAGAGAAGTGAATTTAGGCCTTATATATCCGTGTTTGATGGGTGCAAGAATGCTAGGAAGCACAATATTCCCATGGTTGTTGAGTGGTCCATCACCTGTTCGAATGGAGGACTGCCTGGTGTATGCCTTCGTTACAGTGGGATTTGCATTGTCAATAGTAGCTTATGATTATCAGGTATCTGTGCTTTTACAAGTATGTTCAGATAATGTTTTGTTCTGGTTCTAATAGATTACATGTGAAATCTGTTTATAATACCTTTGATATGCAGGAAGTTGGATTTTTAGTTGCACTTTTTTGTGTCTTCCATATGGCTGTTGGCCTGATTACACCTTCATTGGCGAGGTTGAGGACCATGTATGACAAAGAAAATTTTCTATTTTGATCTCATTGTTATTCAGATCAACTGCTTTTCAGTTAATTTGTCTTGGTTATTTTGCTTCTTTTCAACTTACCAGGCATGTTCCGAATGAGTTACGTGGTGGGATGATAGGCCTTTCTCTAACTCCTGCAAATGCAGCTGTTCTGCTTTTCCTATTGAAAGTGCGTTTTCTAACCTGGATCTCTGAATAATTTCTGTCCAATACTATTTATCAATATATAAAAACACCTTTGCTTGGCCAATGATGATGTAAATAGATGAATATTCACTTTAGTTGAAGCCGTGGTGTGCTTTTAGTATTCACTTGCCTCTCTTCAGATTCTTATTGCTAACATCAATAACAGCACATATGAGGCTAAATTAAGAAACGTTGGACCAACATAAACTTCTCAAGGAAAAAGACTTGTATATGTTAACCAGAGGGGAAGACCATTCTTAGGTATTTATTGGTTACTCTGACCGGTAATGAGTTGTTGGAAAGAGTTATGACCTTTTAGTGTTCACTATAAACTAGGTGTGGAGACATTCAATCAATGGTTAACAAAGACTTGGGAAGGACTCCCCTCGTGGTACCAACACAAGCATACCAGACATTTCACAGGGAAAGTTATATGAAACAAAAATTTGATTGTTATCCAAGAAAAAAAAAAACAAGTAATTAAACTTGTGGAAGTTTATGCTTATCAATGAAAAGCTTTTACTGCATTGTTGAATTGTATTTCTATTTAATGTATCCGCGATAATATTGCATTCCTTCATTGTTATCCACTATATAGCAGACTCTGATAGACTTACTTGGTGGTTGTCATATGTCAGAGAGGCAGCTATCAGAACATTGAGAATTCAACTATGATGGCATTTGCAGCTCTTGGGCTTTTCCTAGCAGCAGGCTGCTTACAACTATTGAAGCAGTGGGGCAAACAACCATACCAGAACTGGCACAAGTTATGATATATGATCCTACTTCATGTGCATCAAATTTGATAGACCCGTTGCATGTCTCTCGTCTTTGTCACTTCATGAAGGTAGGTGAAAACAGCTGATTCATAGCATCAAATTCTTCTACTGCATGCAAGAAGGCTACAATTTTTTTTTCTTTTTTTGTTTACAGGGGCTGACTAAAAGGAAAACTTCAGGGGATCGCACTAAAACACCAGGCATCCTAACAGCAGAGCATAGTTTGTGAGTTTTCAGATTCAAATGCATGTTTCTTCAGCTGATGGTAAGTGAGCAGCCGTGCCATGAAAGGAAAGAACAAAAGCAGTACTCATAGCAACTACAACAGAAGATGTTGTTCACTTGAAATTTTAAAGTAAACAGGGGTTGGATGGGGCTATTTTAAGTGACTGGAAAATTTTCTTAAAAATAATATTGCATTCATAACAAATATGTTATTGACTTCGATACTGTTATTACATTTATTCAAATACACCGCTACTCGCAAGGTACTACCAATGAATTATAACTTGGGGCTAAGTGAACCCGGTCTTATTCCGTACCGAAACCCATTTGAAGCAACAACTGTTTGCTCGCTTTATGCCAAAACCGGATAACTGATATGATTTGTTCAGAGTTAGAACTTAGAAGATGACAACCTTGTTCGATGGTGACTTAGCATAGGAAAGACTGATTACAGTAAAATATAAACGGATGGTTACTATTGTTTGGTTAAACAATCCTTCAGAGAATTGTGATCAGTCTATTTCTTTTGACTCTTACCAATTATAGTTAAAGTTTTAAGACTCGGTATTGTTGTTAAGAAATTTAATTTGTATAGGTTTAGTAATTGAAATGCAACTTCCTAAAACAAAGATTAGAGTCAAATTCTATTGCTAAATCAGACGTTGATCAATTCAAGGAAGGCATGTTGTCTATCTAAACGTCGGTGCGTTGTGTGTCTGATTCTTACTTTGTCTCAAGCTATTTGTGAATTTTGTTCATCCAATTCAAAATATAAAAGTATCTAGCAATTTGTATTAGTTTTATTATTTATGCAATTGGAGCCACGTGGCTTATAATGAATGGATATTTTGATTGTTAATTTAGTCATTAGGGTTTTAAAAAAATCTCTCTTTTTGATTTTAAATTATGGAGACTTCGATATAAATTAGTCCCAAGTGTTAGTGCAACAATATTGGTATCCGAGCATCGTTCCTCAGTGTGGAAATGTAATGGAGGAATTTGCAGGTATGAGTTGCGACAGTTAGAACAGAATATTAGATACAGAAGATCAAATGCCATTATATAGAAATCAACATGAATTTTTTAGAATCTATCAACATCCAAGGAAACTTCGATTACACTGATGATAGCATCTAATCTGATTAGATACTTCCAATTTATTTCACTTAAACAACAAATTTAAGCATAAAATGTCTCAAGTGTCTTTTATAACAGGTCAGCTTGCATTTGTCCATGACATATCATTCTCAATCAGATGGCTATTGTAAACAAAATATTAGAAACTTATCTGAGATACTTATGTGAAGATTCTGCTAACAAGTGGATGGACTGGATTCCAAAAGAGAGTATACGATCACTTATAATCTAATCATTTTTCTGATAACTTGTATAAATATCCACCCTCTCTAAATGTGTCATACTTTGCGAGCAAGATTCAGGTTTTAGTAGTGGATCAAAAATAATGTTGCTAACATTTTTTTAAAACCAATTTTCATCTTCAGAGAGCACAAAACTCATGAAACAACAAATTAATAAGAGGAGAACAAAAAGGAAATTTGCAATGGAGAAGCAATTTTTTGTTAATTCACAACCATATAAACAACATTATCTTCATCGCATAGTAAATTCCAAACTATCACCTTGTAATATGATCTTATCAGATTAAGGAAAGAGTAGAACAAGTAGCTTTATAAGTTCCAACAAGCACAGATCCACCAGCAACGTTTTAACATAACATATCACTATCCTGTACTTGCTTTGGACAGGAAGATGATCAAAAGTTATAATTAAATCGACAGCTCAACGTAATGTACGCAAATTGCTAAGCAAAGCTGAGCACACTTTTATTTAACTTAAAGTCTGTCACCAGCACAATAATTACTTCAAACAGAAGGAAAGATTCAAAGACAAAAGGAAAATCGTATCAGAAGGGAATTAAGAAGAATATTCAGATAAAAGGAGGAAGCTCATAGGGAAATGATTACATGTAATTCTCCCCACTACATCTTCTCCATGAGCTACTTAATCCTGAAGCCTTAAGGGTGATTTACGTCTTTTGCTGCTTCTTACAACTGATTTTGGCATCTTTTCCTCACTTCTCGAATCACCAGCCACGTGTACCCCTTCCAGTAACGATCGTAGTATAACACTCAACTCTTGATTCAGCGGTCAAATGGTTCAGTAAAAGAAATTAAAAGAAATTGCAAAAAAAGCTTCCCTGAAACAAACCTTGTAGATCTGTATGAAACTTTATCTTTTCTTCCTTTTCGGATCCTTCTCTTTATATGGAAAAGCAACCACTTCACACAGAATTTCGTGTAAAGAAACAGCCTTCACGTTGTGCAAGCTGCATCTCCAGCCACACGACACACACCAGGAAAGAGCTAAACTTTGGACATCCTTTTGAGCAAAAACCATTATGTCAGCGTCTGATAACTGCTTTATGTGCATTCCATCTGTTGACTCCTATATTCTTGAGGTTCTACGTCTTGGAGGACTCTGTTTAGTAGCTTCGACAGTACTCAGACTTCCAATTGGAGCTGCAAATTTTGACCCTCCTAAGATACGACACAATGAAGACCTTTTGAACACAAAATTGAGAGAAATACACAATAGAACTCACTTACCCATCGTAGACTTGAAGAAAAGCATCCAGAGAAATTTCACAAGTAGAATTTCATGTCACCTAATTAAAGCAGGAACTGCATGTGGAGAATCATATTTCATTTGCAGACAGGTAACTGTATTCTACGTTCCAACTTTGCAGAAGCCTCAAAAGATTTGTGCCAGCCACTGGAACTGGAACCCTCTTCCTCATGCTGTTAGCCATCTTAAGAATTTATCGGTATCATCAGCAGCTTGCTCTTCTCTTATTTCAAACTGGATCGCAGCCAATCCACATCATTTATCAGCTGAATGACTACTTCGCAGATATTAAATCCAAGAGAATTCTTGTACCAGGCACGCACTTAAGTGGAGTAGAGTGTAAGGCCTGTTTCAGTGGTATAAACTACAGGGGGAAAAAGAAAAAAGCATTTGCGAGAGGTACATGCAGTAATTTTCATCATTTGGAAAGTTCCCCATCACCCGTGAACTTTTCTCACTAACATCATGAGTGATACCAAAAGTCTCTTGATAGGATACTAAAGATAGGTTGCTACGATATTCAAAAGAACGACCCGATACAATAAACTTCTGTAATATTATGGGAAAAAGGAATATTCAACAAGGTACAGCCTTTCGAGAGGGCTGAGACTCTCCAAAACAAACACCAAATTCACATGTCCTTTCCTTCCTAGCAAACCCCTAGATGTACCTTTTCCGTATTCGAAAATAACGGCCTAACAAACATAGCAGAGTGACAGTAACGTAATGAAAAAGGAAAGCTAACAACGTGCCATCTGTTTACTCTAAGATCAGCCAATTGTCCCCTCGTTCATGGGCCTTCTTTTCCTATAATATGTGACTCTAATCGGGGGTCTATCATCTCTCTCTTGCAACACTATGACTACAATGGAAAACCCACATTGAGAGGTAGAATCAGTAAAGAAAGACATATAGATGCAGCTGAATTGCTATAAGCTTCCATATGCAATCCAAATCCCAATAAAATTCCATTTACAAAGATGTATTTATTGTATTTGAGGAGAAAGAGCTTCATGGCATACTTGTTCTGCCGCCACGTCTAATGATCAAAGCCTGAGGAAATTTCAGGAACATCTGCCCCAAAATCAGCAGACAAATTATTCCTTTGCCAAATTAATCACAAACGCGTCTTTCTAATTCCAAATAGGTGCACAATATCAACCATTTAAACGCTCCATTTCAAGTAACTGAATTCCAAAGCAAAATAAACCACTTATACTTTCAACCCAGGGAACAAAATATTAGACTTCTCCAGATCTGAAGCATTTGGGTTTCAGATTATTCAAATTTGACACCCCTTGCAATTGTATTGACTGAGCCATGACAACTAAATGTTCGTCACTCCAACCATGGTAGTTATGTAGCAGAAAATGCAGCCACGAGCTTTTATTAATCCCATACAGTCTCATAAAGGAGGGTCACTAGAATTTCTACTAGAACCTTATTGTTGTTGTTGTTTTTGTTGTCGTCGTCTCATAAAGAAGGGCATTTACATACATAATGAGAAGCTTTCCCAACCCATGACTTTGAAGCAGGTTTTGCTACAAAAAAGCCCCCAATTGCACACTCCTAAACAAGCTTCTTGCACCAATGAAGAACTCTAAACAGTTGAGTTTCAACAATAGCCCTTATACTATATTTCCTTCTTTTTGCATCTTCAATATCCAAAGCTCTATATGCAAGAGGAAGTAAATACATTGCTGGATGGAGTCTCCTGCAGCAATATAAATAGCAGAAAAATGTGCAAACTATGACTTGATAGGAAGCAATTAAAAATAGAAACTAGAGCAATATTTTGTTAAGCCTCCTATCCGTATACAATATGAAAGGTGAAAGAAGGAACCGACAGCTGGCACTGCTGTCATTTCTGCAGGCTAAAGGCTTTGTTTTTCTGTTAGAATGCTAGTACCATATAGAGGAGGTGGCAGGTTGTAGGATTCTATATCAGGAATGTTGGGTATAATAGGGGCATATGTGAGGTAGGAAGGGTATTGGGTAATCTGTCAGGTTGTGAGATTGGGAGAGTTGGCACCTATCAAATGTGGCCTTTAGTCCTCCAATATCTTCCTCCCTTATCAATATCATTCTCTACCTGAGTTCATCTATCTATTTCCTTATTTCCTCTTCTACTGACATTTATTTGCAGAAGTTTCATATCATATTTTTCTCCTATCAACTAGCTAGTTGGCTTAGTTGTTTTCCATACTTATCTGTCAGTGAATGTATAATTTGAATTGGCAAAAGGGTAAAGACTAAAACAAAAAAGCATTACCCAATAGAAGAAGACATTTGGATGTTTATCAAGGTCCAGAATGGTTGTGTTAAGTGTAATTGTATCTCAGGTCTAGAAAATCTTAACTATCAATAAAAATACAACTATGGCCTAATATACAATAGAAACAGACATTTGATGCGGAACAAGTAGATAAATAATACAAAGGACAAGTTATCCAGGATTACTGTAGATTATATCACCTACTTATTGTTTTTATTTCATTTTGAAAACATGTTTATACACCACATGTATTAAATGCTTTAACATCCAAAAGAGAAGAACAAGCCTAGGTATTTTGCAGAACAGGAACTCCAAACTTAAAATGTAAAATCATAGAATTTTCAAGTCATCCTGTTATTAACAGACACCTCGTACTTTATTTTAGATTATCTTTTGCTTCAAGTAGAAAATAGTTAGATTCAACATATACAATAGATTATAGTTTTGATTGATGACGAAGTACTATTGACAGCCAGCAAATAGAAGAATTGTCCCCACAAAGCTTAAATTACTTGAAACTTATACAACTGAAATCTTCTCTGAGGCTACACAAGATATACTTACTTCTCATTCTGGTCAGCTTCGCTAAAGCCATCCCAATGTCTCTGAGACAGGACTGTATGACCTTTTCTATCTTTGCCAAATGTTTCAATATACCAACCACCTATATCGTGCATGCCACAACGAGGCTCAAACAGCCAAAATCTGCAACCAAAAAGTGGATACTAAATTTGGGACCTAATCCTTCTGAAGATTAAGTGGGAATGACATTTTCTGTCAAGGCTAGTGCGCAAGTGAAAACAAACAAACATTAAGAAAATCATAAAGATTTACAGTTAATGTTTATAAACAGATAGTCCAATCAAGCAAGCTAGAAGTTATTTTCCACCCTTAATTGCTACTACTGAACCAAGAGGATATTGAAATTATTCTTCAGTAGAATCATTTCATATAAGCAATTAACTAAATAATGAGGTTTAGCTATGTAAGTAAAGAGTACAATAAAAAATTCAACCATCGCAAACAACTGAAATGGTAGAGCTTACTTGCTGGGGGGTAACCGCGCTCTTGTGGATCGACACTCACAAACAGAAACTTTGTTTCCCAGCCCATACCAGTGCATGTGCTTTACCTGAAATTTTGAATAAAGTAATACAACACAATTATAGTAACACTTCATGCAAGAAAGCAATGTGCAAGAGCAAGGATATTTTCTTTTCTTTTATGTTATTTTTTTAGATACGCAAGAACAGTTTTTCCTTGTAGTAACAACTCATAAGATGCAGAGACTGAACAGCAAAATGCAGCAACAATAGGAGCATGTACAGCAAGGGATAGAAGTTGAAGCACTTATGTAACTGTAGAATTCTGAAATCAAAGCTGGATATATCCGGAGGAACATCACGAACCATGAATGTTCTGTGTTTCATTATCACGTGGGTTTTAATACCAGTGTTATCATACACAAAGCATGATCCCTCCTCAGGAGAGGTCCCCAGCCCTCTTACAGTTCCCAGTTGAATCGTTGATCCACCAGCTGCACCAGCTGAAATAGAATTCTTGGAAAACCCTCCATAGGAATTTGGGACATTGCTATATGAACTAAGAAAAACATGGATTTCATCTTGAGCATCTTTGTCCTGCTTGTCATCACACATGCTTTTTGGGGGTGTTCTAGTGGCCACAGCAACCAACCTTCCAGCAACATGCAACTCCAAATTTTTAAATGCATCTGACTTATTATGCATGGTATTCCTGGCAAGAATCTTAAGATTTTCATTATCATCAGCTACAGTTGAACTCCTAAGGATGCTCACATTCTCTGAAGATGGACAGGTTCCCAAGCCGTCAGCATCAAAGGAACTTAACTTCTGGGTGCAAGCAGGAGATATTTGAGGATTATAATCAGCAAGGCACACCATTCCAAAAAGATCACGACCTGAAACCAAGTGCAGGACTTCTGGGGTGTCATAGACAGATCTTTCCTCTGCCTCAAAGCAGTCAGGAAGAAGATCGATAGACTCAATACCAGGTCCATAGTAAGCCGCATTTATGGCTGAATAAAAATCAGCTTCAAGAACATCGAAATATCCCGTTCCAACGGCCACCTTCTTCTCCAAAACTATATCATTTATAGCCGATCTGTACCACCTCAACCATTCCACGACTTCCATATCTTTACTTGTGGTCGTATACGACTTATACATGTACAACGTATAAACCGGTCTAGAATGTTTCTCCAAAACCATTCTTTGAGCCAGCAAATACCTGTCATAGTGTGCTCTCCGCTCCGAGTCAGAAAGGATCTGAAACAACCCTCAAGTCGCCTAAGTCTCAAGAATTACATCAACTACAAAATTAAACAACTAGTCACGATGCTGCTAATAATACTACTAGACTTCCTGGACTACTCAAGTCGCTCGGCGACCAGCTTTTGTTTGGCGTAATTAATAATTGTCTCCTATCTAGAGCAAATTTGAAAAGAAAAACAAACAAAAATGCAAAACATAGCGAAATAACCAACTATTTTCCATTGACTACAGCAATAATAACAACGAAATTCAGCCATTCAGGCGATAATCAAGAGTAGCAAGCACCTCATAAGCGGCGAGGATTCGAATAAAGCGTTGAGAATCAACGTTGGAGTGATCGAGGTCTGGGTGAGTTTCTTTCGCCAATTTTCGGAACGACGCTTTGATTTCAGCAAATGAGCAGGTCTCCAGTACTCCCAAGATATCGTAGGCGTTCTCGGAGGGGAACTCGGACCGAATCGACTCAGCTCCGGTACTAAAACATCGAATTCCTCGACTCGAGAAGAATGAATAGCGATTCATGTCTTCCGGTTACAATTTTCTGGCGGAAACGAAAGGGGAGGAACCAGCAGGTGGGAGACCTATATGCTCAAACATCACAATACAACTTCATAGCACATCAGGGCCCAAGCCCGTGCTCGCATCTGCTACACTTATGTTTGTTTCAATACACTGGAGAAAGGAAGGACTGTAACCAGATTGCAAAATTGGATAATTATCATTCCTTAATTACGATATTGTATTAAGGGTACTCCTTATGCTTGGCAATTAAGTTGAAGTCTGGTTCAATCAATAAACTCAGTCTAGTTTTATTAAGTTAAATTATAACTTTTTCTTTAGAAATTTTCAAACTTTAAATTGGGTTAATTTTAAGAAACTATGATGTTATTTTTTAAACTTTAAATAAAAAAGATTATAATTAGGCTCTATCATCGGACTTAGAGCAGCTTCGGATGGTCCAAATCAAAATGAGCTCAAGCTTGGATTGTATAACTTAAGCCCGAATAATAATTTTTAGACTGAGGTTATTTTGACTCAACCCATTTTTATTTCCGATATTCA
>JAOQMM010000171.1:17868548-17918108 GCA_027563515.1 Erythroxylum platyclados | reverse complement strand
TGAGATTATAATTTTTTTAAAAAAATATTAAACTATAAAAACTTTTGAAGGAAGGAACCAAACTACAGAAATTGTATTGTCCGTGCCTTTTACGCCTGACCTCATAATTCTTACAACAGAAGCAGAAACACTAGCAATGTCTAGAAAACACGACAACGAATTGGATTCGAATCTGACAAAACAGCAGTTTTCTCCGTCCTCGTCAACTCGAAAAAAAAAAAAAAAAGACTTTCCATGTTTCTAATCGTATACTTTGAACTTTTCCCAACAACCAAAATTTCCATTCAAAGAAAATATCCTCCTAGCTTTTCCGTCGACTCGCAACGATATACGGAATACTTGAATCAAAGATTTCAGTGATAACAGAAGAACTGAAAAGGGATGCTCCTGGATATGTGTACCAGGCCATTAGAGAGGTGTTTTGGAGGTGGCGAAGAGAGAGATACGCTTTTGTGGGATATAGACTTGAAACCACATGCTTCAGGGGTTTACTCCATAGCGGTTGTGCAAGCAAACTCTTTGTTGGAGGATCAGGGGCAAGTGGTCACTTCTCCATCTGCTACCTATGTTGGTATCTATGATGGACACGGTGGTCCGGAGGCTGCCAAGTTTATCACCGACAATCTGTTCCCATTTCTTCAGAGTGAGTACTGCAATTTTTCACCTTTTTAGATGAATAAATTGTTTGGTTCGTGGGAATTGTGGTAAATGAAGAAATATTTGGTCTTTGTGTGATCATGAGTTTTGTTTGTGTTTCCGTTTTAACCGGATTCACGGAACTAGTTCCTCTACTTTTTTGGTATAGTTGGTTGTTTATTTGTTCTGAAATACAAGGGATCTTCTTGTCTCACCTTGGCAAAGATTACCAGAATGAGTATGTATGGACACCCATCAGTTTGAGTTTTTGCATCAGATGTTGCATCAGTACACCTCGGGAGCTATTACAAGAAGAACAATTTAAAATTTGGCATCTCAAATTTGTGGTTTTCTTTTTTCATCAGAATTCGCAACAGAGCACGGTGGGTTGTCAGCTGATGTCATAAGGAAGGCATTTGAAGCAACAGAGAAGGAATTTTCGCATTTGGTCGATCGATCATGGATGACTCGGCCTCAAATGATCTCGGTGGGTTCTTGTTGCCTTTTTGGGGCAGTATCAAAAGGTGTCTTATATGTAGCAAATCTTGGAGACTCCAGGGTAGTGCTTGGCCGGAGAGTACATAAAAACACTACCATGGTGGTCGCTGAGAGGTTATCTACTGATCATAATGTGGGTGTTGAGGAGGTGAGGAAAGAGGTGGTGGCTCTCCATCCTGATGATTCACACATTGTGATGTATTGTAATGGAGTTTGGCGGATAAAGGGCATAATCCAGGTACTGGCAGTAACTGGTTTTGCTTCCATCAGATAGATTAGGCCCTGTTCTGTTTTATGGTTCAACTCTATACAATGGTGTACGTAACTTTTGGTTTTCTCTGCATATCATCTGCTGCTAGTTTTGTAATCCATGCATTTCTGGTAGTGACCGAAATGGATTTGCACTCTTTAGCGTTCTTCTAAAACCTCTGATAGCATTTCGGATCTGAATTCTACATTCAATTTATGCTTCCATAGTGATTCTGTTTTATGAAAAGCCGATTAATGTCAGGAAGATGCAAAGTTATGGCTACCGAAGTATATCAAATAACGAAAATTTGTCCAAGTGCTCACTGCATTTTTATGATCTGTCAGTAACCTTGCTCCTATAAACCAGTGCAATTTATAAAATCATGATGACTACCATCGGTGCTTTTATTTTTGTTTTGCATATGATGCTTGGGTTGTATCTGTAGAAAGACATATTGTCCTGATTTCTTGAAAATGATGAGATCTCTTCATGTACCTTGATGTAAAATGAACTGTATGCCTGAGTCTTTCTTCTTGATTGATAAATATGAACACCTAGTCATCTGTTTCTTTTCGATTTTCTAGTTGTGATCTGAAGCATGTATTGAATATTATTTGTCAACATGTGCTTTTCCAGGTTTCGAGATCGATAGGAGATATCTACCTAAAGAAACCTGAGTTTTCTCAGCAGTTTGGATCACCTATTTCTTTAAAAGCACCTGTGATGACAGCTGAACCTTCAATACTGATACGAAAGCTAAGACGAGATGATTTGTTCTTAATATTTGCATCAGATGGTCTTTGGGAGCAATTGAGTGACGAAGCAGCCATCAATATAGTTCTAAAAAGTCCACGAGTTGTAAGACCCCACCTTATAAATCATTTCTGAACACTATTCCAAAGCATTCATAGCTAGTAATTGTTTCTTTAAATACATAAGAAGTAAACTAAATCAAGCAATTATTGAATTAGTATTGTGGTGCAGTAGACTCTCCTCCAGCCGGCGAGTGAATATCCCTTTTCTTTTTTTTTTTTCCAGGGAATAGCAAAGCGACTGGTGAGAGCTGCCCTGCAGGAAGTTGCAAGGAAAAGAGAAATGACCTACGAGGACATCAAGAAAATCGAAAAAGGTGCGAGGCGCTTTTACCATGATGATATGACGGTCGTTGTGATGTATATAGATCACCTTGTAGGTACTTCAACCGGTAGATTCGATGATCACAACCATGTGGATTGCACAAACGTTCCAGTCGATATCTTCTCATTGAATGAAGGTTAAAACCCAAAACTAGAGAGAACTTGTAGCAATTTGAAGTACTTTCCTGTGAATAGAAAGAATATGATATCATCAAGCAAAGCGATCGGCTTTGAACTGAGGCATGAGCTGACAGTCTGCAATGGTTCTAGAGCAGATGCCTGAAGTGAAGCTGTTCCTTAACTGAGGCCTTGAAGTTGTGAAGATGTCAATGTAAATTATTCAATTTTTATTGACATCCTGGGAGAGTTTAAGATAAAAACAATATTGTTTCCTAGAACATATAACTAAATCGTATCATGTCATTCTTAATGACAAAAGAAAACAGCCTGAGCTATCTATATTGGGTTTACTAGAATCCATAATTTTATGGCGCTAACTGCTATTATAGTTAACCACCAAGAAAATTGAGCCGCCAGTGCTATGATCTGAATTTGACTCAAGTAGGCCAGCGGACTAACGTCGTCAATTCAGAATCTAAATTCATAATAAGAAGAAAAAGTTTGTATATCAATCAAGTCGACAATTAGAGTTGATGGGACAATTGGTCGGATTAGGTAACGTTGAACCTAGTTGAGATCATCCAAAAAAAAAATATGGCATTAAATCTTCGGACCACGCATTTTTCTCGTTTAATATTTTAAAAATCAGACCGAAAATTAAACAGATAAGATGAGAAATTTAAGGTTTAAAAGATTTAATCGATATTAGACTGTTATAAAACCGATTAAATATTAAATAAAATTAAAAATTTGAAATATAATTAAAAGATATCGTAAAGAATTTGAAGTTTAATAAAAAAATTGTTAAATTAAAATTTATAAGAACTTATTAATTTACAAAAATTGATCGATTTTTAACAATAAGAGTTAATAAAATATATCAAATCGAAAAATTGAAAGTTTCCATACTTTTACGATTGAACTGACAAAATCGGTTGAATTTTTCATCATTAATTTTACTCATTTAAAAATATATTTGTTATTAACTTATTTTAATAAACATCAAGTCAAAATAATTTATACAATAGTATAATGTACTATTTTAAATAATTTAAATTAACAAAACATTTTTACAATAAAATTAAAAAAAATTCAAGTCAAATCACGTGGATGAAATGCCTCTGTATATCGTGTAACATTAATTGATAAATGATGTCCCTTTTAAATTGGTATGTTCAATTCACTTGGGTCTCTGACTCTCTCAGTGCTTGTCAACCTTAGTGCATCACTTTTTTGCTTCTTGATTTTTTTTCTTTTTTACTGTTTCGCCTTTTGCTTTATCTTTCTATTGCAAACCACCCCTCATTATCGTCCTCTTCCACAACCGTCGTTCCCAACTCTTCGTTGGAGTAGACTACAAGTCAAGAAGCTTCTTACACGACATGATCCCGACCTTCTCACCGCCGACCTTCTCACCGTCTCTTGCTCTTTCTCCATCCTTCCCTTCATAACCGTAATTCAAATTAAAAAATCTTGATATT
Organism: Erythroxylum platyclados; assembly: GCA_027563515.1. Lineage (NCBI taxonomy): Eukaryota > Viridiplantae > Streptophyta > Magnoliopsida > Malpighiales > Erythroxylaceae > Erythroxylum > Erythroxylum platyclados. The sequence goes on along the minus strand of JAOQMM010000171.1, from coordinate 17,913,987 downwards.
TGTTGGGAAAAAAAGACAGGATTTTTAGGTTAGATTAGCAAGACGGTTCACGATTCAGAAAAAACCGGTCGGTTTTTATTGATAAAAGTTAAGAGTAAAAACCGAACTAAAAACCAATCCGATTCGCCCTTAACCGGTCGAACCGGCCGGTTCGGTCCGATTTTTATATCATTGCGGTTAAACCTATTTGGATCAGATCCTCTAATACAAAGTTGACACAGATCATCTGGTACAGAAAATCAGGTGTTAAAAAATATTCAGTAAAAATGTAAAGATTATTCCAGGGGACCAATGTCCATAAGCAGCACTTCTTGGATGTGTGATAAGATTCTGATGCTCCTTCTTACTTGCCTTGGACAAACTCCATAAGTTGATGTTGAGATTGCCCTAAAGATCAATTCCAGCATGTTTGGCTGAAACCCCACGCTAGATTATTTAGGGAAAACATATTTTTAAACTTCTCAAATCTTGTTTATTGGTGAAACTTTTCAGTTGTATGAAATTCATCTTCGTATAGTCCAAACTCCAAACTCGTTTCCAAGACAAATAAGGCAAATTTTGTTTCTTTTCATGTGATAGTGATAGAGCAAGTTCATCTTTACAAATGCCCTCGACAGACGTCAACTCTTCATGTGATTCTCGAGTAAAGTATTTCTACGTTTTTCCATGGACTTGAAACAAAGATATACACACGAAAGCGATCTAGAAAATACTTGGAACCAGCTCGTCGAGGTAAGAGAAAAATGGGAATAATAGAAGCAGCACACAATGTGAAGATTTTTGGTTCTGGAGAGAGAGTGATTGTCCTGGCTCATGGATTTGGCACTGATCAGTCTGTATGGAGACACCTAGTACCACACCTGGTCCAGGATTACAAGGTTGTTTTGTACGATAATATGGGTGCTGGTACCACTAATCCTGATTACTTCGACTTCACAAGGTACTCAAGTATTGATGGATTTGTCTACGATTTGCTCGCTATTTTAGAAGAACTCAAAATTGAGTCATGTATTTTTGTTGGGCACTCTTTCTCCGCTATGGTTGGTGCTGTTGCCTCTGTAACTCGCCCTGATCTTTTCTCTAAGCTCGTTATGCTCTCTGCAACTCCAAGGTAACATTTTCTCATTGTTTAATAACAAGAATTTAAACTTGTTTTACGCCAGTCCGTTTTCTGCTAGATTTTGCGCTGAGGAAGGCTTGTTTTGGCTAGGCTACTCAATGGTGTAGACTACTTTGGAGGTTTTGAGCAAAAAGATATAGACCAGATATTCCAAGGAGTGAGGTCAAATTACGAAGCATGGTGTGCAGGATTCGCGCCACTGGTGGTTGGAGCAGATATGAACTCGGTTGCAGTGCAAGAATTCTGTAGAACCCTCTTCAACATGAGACCAGACATAGCCTTGAGTTTGGCCAATGTTATCTTCTTGAGCGACATGAGGCATATTTTGCCCTTGGTCACTGTCCGCTGCCACATCCTGCAAAGCATGAGCGACATGGCTGCTCCGATTTTGGTCGCTGAGTATCTGCAACAAAACCTTGGTGGTCGGTCCATTGTTGAAATCATGCCGGTCGGCGGTCACCTGCCTCAGCTCACCTCACCGGATATTGTCATCCCTACGCTTCTAAGGCACATCAAGTCAGATATAACTGAATGATTTACATGCTCTTTTCCTTTTTCGTATCTTGACCTTTCCAATAAATGCAATATGTAGTGCTACAATTACAAGCGTTGTGCCTAGGTGGGAAAGTAACTTTACCTCTCCTTACTAAAGAGAATATTTTTTTTTTGAAAAGAGAAAAAATGGTATTGAATAAAGATATTAAAAAGGAGTAAAAAAAAGAACAATGGAGGTGAGAGGGGATTACCCTATTACAATTCTTACAAGATCATGTAAGAAGAAGAGTCCAAAAGAAAAGAGATAGTTACAGGAGTGGGGGACAACCAGATATTAAGCAAACTCAGACATTAAGGGAAACTAGGATGCTCGACGTGCAGTTCAAGTGTAGTCTCTTCACTAAGATCAACTCGCGAAGCTCTCGGATGATGCTTGATTGAAGAGTTTCTCCTGTTGTGTTTTGGTTTGCAAAGCACCTAGAGTTTCCTTCTCGCCATAGTGAGTAGACTGTAAGACCCAACAAGAGAATGAGTATGCATTAGTTTGGTAGTCGCCGAGTGGACTGTATTAATAAGTGTTGGAAAATATCAGTGATGGAGTTCCCTGGGTGAGTCCAGAGGTACTTGTGATGAACATGCTACCAAATAATGTTGTTGACGGAGCATGTGAAGAAAAGGTGGTCTCGGTTTTCAATCTGAGCTTGGCACTTGGGGCAAAGTCTATCAATGGGTAAGTATGGCAAACAATTCGCGGTAAGAAGTTTATTCTGAATTGCTAGCCAAAGAATGAAGGAGATTTATGGAGTTACTGCAGTGTTCCAAACTATGTTGTACCAATCAACGACAGGTTGTCTGCGTCGTAATAGTGCTTTGGTTGTTTTATTGGAGAGTGCATGGATGGCATGTCCTTTTTAGTAAAATGTATCAATAGAATTGGGATTTGGAAAGTAAGATGGTTGTAAGTGAATCAACTGTTGTGGGAGCTGCCAAGAGTTACCATGGATCACTGAAGACATTCATGCATGGGGGGATAAAAGTGAAGTGGAGTATCTAGAGTTGATGAGCACTCCAGATCCCAACCAATTATCGTACCAGAATGAGATTAATCTGCCATTTCTAACTCAACATCGGCTTGAACCATGTCCCTCAGAGTGAGAAGTTGATTTAGAAAATAGGAATGTGAGGTGCGTTTAGTGATTTGCCAAACACATCTACATTGGAGGAAGTATGAATGAAGCCATCTAATCCATAAAGAATTTTTGTCAAGCAAGATCCACCATAGGCGTTTAAGGAGTAAAGTTTGGTTGGTTGTTCTGATGGAGGAGATGTTGAGCCCACCTTCCTTCTTGGGAAGACACAAATTAGTCCGTTTTACCTTAGCAGCTCCTCTGGAATCGTCAGGGTGACTCCATAGGAAGTCTTTTAACAATCATTTGATAGCTTTGGTAATGTTTAGGGAGAGAAAGATATGCGAACTCCAGTATACATGTAGTGAGGTAAGCATGGATTGAATGAGTTGTAACTTACTAGCATAGGAGAGTGTCTTGTTTACCTAAGAATCAATGCATTTTTGAATTTTGTCAATGAGAGGTAAACACTCGAGATAGGTGAGCTGTCTAGTGGTCACGGGAAGTCCCAAGTATAGAAGAGGAGGATTGATGTACTGCATACCCGTCTGTTGAGCTATATGCTGTTTGAGGTCAGAAGCCTTTTTGGAGAGAAGAAAGTGGCTTTTACTAAAGTTAATCCACAACCCTGAATAATTGTTGAAGGTTGAAAGAGCCTACATGAAGATGTTGATGGAGGTCATATGGCCTTTACAAAATAAAAGGAGGTCATCTGCAAAACCAAGATTAGTCAAACCAATTTTTTTTGCATTTGGAATGATATCGGAATTTAGGATTGTACAATGAGAGCATTGAGAATTTCCATACTAAGGATAAAAAGATAGGGGGATAAGGGATCCCCCTGACGAAGACCCCGAGAAGCTAGGAAGAAAGTAGTGGGATTGCCATTGATGAGTACTCAGAAGGAAGTCGAGGAGATGCACTCTTTCAACCATTGGATGAAAATGGGGGGAAACCCAAAAGCTTAAAGCAGTGTCCATAGGAAATCCCAACTTAGGCTATCAAAAGCCTTATGGAAATCAATCTTGATGGTGCAGTTGGGAGAGTAGTTTCACCTGGTATAGCCATTTAACAATTCCTAAATGATGATAACATTATCCCCAATGTGACGATCTTTCTACTAAGCACCCTGATTATCACTGATCAGAGGAAGGATAGCTTGTTTCAATCAGTTGGCGAGGATTTTAGCAATAATTTTGTACAGAAAATTGGTACATGCTATGGGTCTGAATTCTCCACATGTGGAAGGGTTGGAGTTTTTGGGTATCAAGTAAAGGTAGGTGCACTTTATCTCTTTAAGGAGTACTCCATTAGTGAAAAATTCCTGGACTGCCGATTTTACAAAGGCACCAGTGGTGTCCTATGAGTTCTGGAAAAAGTATTCGTTAAAACCATCTGACCCTAGGGCCTTTTTGTCATTAATTGCAAATACAATATGCTGAATTTCATCATCTTCAACTGGTTTAGTTAGAATATCACAATCTTGAGAAGAGACATGGGTAAGGAAAGTGAGTTTAAAGCAGGAAGTAAAGCATTCGAAATACCAGGTGTACCAAGAAGAGTGCGGAAATATCTAAGGGCCTCCTGCTAAATATTGTGGAGTGTATATAATGTTGAACCTGTAGAGGAAGTGATAGAGTGGATCTTGTTTTGATTTTGGCGTGCAAGTATTGAGTGGAAGAAGAACTTGGTACATTAATCCCCATCCGTGAGCCACTGTACTCGGGATCGTTGTTGAAGCAAGGAATGGTGGTTGTTGAGTGCTAGCATATAATTCGACAGTGCAATTTTCTCTTTATCCAATAATGTCTGATTAGTAGGGAGTTTGCACATCCTCAAGAGTTGTTTTGGTGGACTCAAGAGCTTGGACTGTGGTTCCTTTCTCAGATTTCAATAGCTTAAGCTTATGTTTAATGATCTTCAATTTTTGTACACAGATGAATTGTTTTGTACCTGCAAATAGATGGTGAGCCCCTCGACTACAAGCAGTGAGGAAGCTAGGGTCATGGACCAGATAATTGTTAAATTAGAAAGGATAATGGTTAACTGGTTTTTTGAAACAAATTGTCGATAAGAATTGGTGTGTGGTTGGAGAAAAGGGGATCTTTAAAGTTTGCATGACTGTTGGGGAAAGAATGCAGCCATAGATCATTAATAAGTGCACAATCTAGTTTTTTCCGGATGTTCTAAGCAGAGGATTGCTTGTTTGACCAAGTGAAGAAGTGTCCAATATAACGCAAGTCCGTCACTTCGAGCTCCTGCACACAATTATGGAAATCTGATGAATAATTCTTGAGGTTGCAATGACCTTGGGCTTCAGTAGGATAGAGAACAAAGTTGAAGTCCCCAATGATCATCCATGGTGTATTAATGCTGCTACCAATGGAGCGAAGATTGTTCCATAGACAACGTCATTGAAAACCAAAATTACTAGCTGATTGAGATATATTTTATGATATTTGCATATGAATTTCAATGTCATTTCATTTATATTTCTATATTTAAATGCTTATTTTATATTCTTTTTGAGTTTGGATGCAAATATAATAATGAAAAAAGAAAATATGCAGAAAAGAAGAAAATTAGGAGTGATTTGGAGCATAAAAGAGAAGGGACAAAGGAGTAAAACGAGTGGAGCAGCCCACCAAAACGACAAAACTTGAGTAGAGCAAAATGACAACAAAGGAATTAAGACGTTGGCGGACGTTGGGCAGATATAAACCAATTAATAATGAAACGTGGACGTAGAGAGGAAGGCTATATGCGTGGGTTTAAAGAAACAAGCATAAAACGTAGCTCCACCACATGCATTGAGACGGCAACGCACAGACCAGCATCAGGGGATTTAACGCAGCATGCGTTGCTTGTGGGGAAAAAAAAGCAAGGGTTTTAATAAAATAAAAAAGCAGTGGAGGCGTAGGAGGAGAACATCGTAGCAACCAATCGACAGCTTCTTCACACAGTAGTCCAGGAGCAGCTAGTGTGCGTCCCAACTTCAGTTCCAGCACGCCAGTCTCCAGCAGCTCCCTGCCCAGCCAGCCAACTCTCTCCCAGCCTACAACAGAAAGAACAGAAATAAGGAAAAAGGCACAGTAGCGGTGCTGCGGGAGAACATTAGATTTAAGTGTAGTTTTTTTGTTTTTTTTGAGCAGTTTTGAGAGAGCCGGCAATTACTTGCATAACTTCATGCTTTTCATGTTTTTTTTTAGCATTCTTTGCATTCCTTTTGGTTTTTAAATAAATTCTGCACTTGTGTGATGATTGGAGTAGTCTAGTGTTATTGTTTTTCAGATGGTTACGTTTTAACAGAGGATTAACGTTGTCTAAATTGGTGATTTTCGTGTTTATTATTTCTGTAGATTTTTCAGATTGATTTTGTAAGAATTTTGAGTTGTTCTCTTGGGAATATTGATTGATTGATGATATTGATTGAATAGAAAATTTAGATTGAAGTTTTCTGCAGTTTTCATTGCTTGTTTCCCATTTTTCTACAGTTTTACTTGATTTAAGTATGAGTTTTGCTTATTTAATTATTGCATTGACTAGTTTAAGTATGTGAGGCTAAATACTTAGGGGTTTGGAGATGTTAAAGGGATGAAAGGATGAAAGTTGTGAGAATGGAATTGAGCTTAATCCAAATTGGTATTTTTGGTTTTAGGTTGATTTGAGGCTCTAGTAAAATGCCAAGAATTAGGAATTGTCTTTAGGCTTGATCACTCTATAGGTATTTCCTAGTCCAAAAGCTAGGGTAGCGCATATGATACGTAATTGTCCTCGGAAATACCCGAAAGTAGCGATAGGTTAGTTGAATTTGTTAGGATACTTAATCAATTAATTTAAAGGATGCATTTAGTGTGATTATGACAATTGTGGTTTATTATGATATGGAGCTATATCAGATGGATACAAAGAGAGAGAGGTTATAAAGAATGTACCTTATTCTAGTGTAGTTAGTAGCCTGATGAATGTCCAGGTGTGCACTAGACCAGACATTACATTTGTTGTTGGACTACTAGGTCGATATCTGGCTAACCCAGGAGTAGGCCACTAGAATACAGTCAATGAGATTTGAGATATCTGAAGGGAACTAAGGATTATATATTGATATTTGGGAAAGTCAATAGTTTAGACCTTATAGGTTATATAGATTCAAATTTTGCTATGTGCTTAAATGATAGAAAGTCTACATCAAGGTACATTTTTATATTAGCAAATGGTGTAGTATCATAGAAGAGTATCAAATAAACACTAGTAACTTTCTTGACTATGTATGCAGAGTTTATGAAATGCTATGGGACTGTTTCATAGGTGGTTTTGGCTTAGGAATTTAATTTTTCAGTTATTTGTGGTTGATTCGGTGGCTCGATCCATTTGGTTATATTGTGATAATCTTTCTGCTATATTGTTCAATAATAATAATAAGGACATTATAGGGTCTAAGCATTTAGAGGTCAAGTATTTGACCATAAAGGAGTTAATACAGAAAGGTTACATTGAGGTGGAGCATTTAGAGACTGAGTGCATGCTTGTTGATCCTTTAACTAAAAGACTTCACCTAGTTATTTTTCAGAGGCATCTCTATAGTATGGGTTTACTGAAGTCCTTAGACACTATTAGTTAGGGATCACTGTATTTGCGCTTGATATATTTATACAGATTTCATTTATTATGACAATATATTTTTATACATATTGATGATCATCATTTTGTTCTCAATCATATAGTTTCTTATACATTGTCATAAAAAAGGTGAAAGTCTTAAGATTTGTGTTGATCTTAAGCATTTTAAAGGTCATTGGGCATATATATATAGATTGACCTTGAGCCTATATCTTTAGGACACATATAGACACATTCATAAATCCATTGATATGATAAGACATAAGGGATATAAGTATTTAATCCCATAAGAGTTTTCTCTAATGTAGTTTTACATTCAATGAGAGAAACAAACTTCTCATATGTGATTTAGCATAAAATTTCGAGAAATTGAGACCGAAAAATGGAAAGATGATACATTTCAGATCATGTAAAGATTATCATAGTTTGCCACACTCCATTTTCTCATCCATGTTAGTGAAGCATTCGATATGCATGGTTGTATTTGATTTGTGTCGCATATGACATATGCATTTGATATTTTTCAGTATCAAAAGCCTTATGAGATAGAATGATAGACTTTCATTATCTTTAGATCAAATATTTTAATGGCATAAACATATACAACTTTCATAAAGGTTGATCAAAAGTTTAAGGAGCTTGTTCAAGTAGTTCAATAGCTTGTTTTCATGCAATAAAAAGCAAAATGGGTATTTTTTGCATTTCTTGTTAATACAAGTTCATGGTTGATCTTGGGTCTATAATTAAAGTTCATGTTATAACTAACACCTATTTTCTCATAACAAACTAATTTTCTTTTTCAAAGTCATTGAGTTTTAGGCTCAATTATATAATTAATGTTTATGAGCTTCAATGATATTAAAATTCAAATTAATGGTAAAGATAAGATCAAGATGTGGCATACTTACATATAGAAATAAAATCATAACTAAAGATTAATAAATTTTTTGAGTTGAGTTAGATTTGAGTTTAACATTATCTTTCAAAAGAAAGTTTAAAAAAGAGAGTCACCTTAAAGTAGGTGGATATTACTACTTTCATAAATTTATTCAAAGAATAGTTTGCATACTTAGTACCTTCTGATTTTCAGATTATCTTTAGCTAATAGTAATTTAGTACTTATTTTTGTAAGATTTAACAAGCTTACACCAAACTTACAACAAATCAATTTACTTCTAAGAGATTTTTTCAAAAGTTTAAATAAGTCCATTTTATAAAACTATAAACTAGTTAAGATATCTTATTTAGAGAAAGAATAATAGATACCTAAAATAACAACTTGTAAAATTGACTTAATAAACAATTTAAGAACTAAATGCTAAAATTAAAATATTGTGACAATAAGTCAACTACTTAATATAAGAAAGGTAGCAGATATAAGAATGACAACATATCCACAACCTACACCGTTTATTAGAAGGAACATAATTGATACCCTTATAGTCGATACCTTCAGAACATGATGTTTTGGGGGTTAGTTTGATAACTAATAGTCTTTAATCCTTAATGTCTTGACATAATAATTACCAAGCATATTTAATATGTTAATCGTAGACATGTATGATGGAATACACGATTCAGTTGATCATGTTCATAGATATGGGGAACTTATAAACTTGCATAGTGTGTCTGATGCACTCAAATGTTAAATCTTCTCTTTTGTTTTAACTAATACAACTCACTTATAATTTTAACACTACCTCCAATATCAATTGCCATTTTTTGACAATTAATTTTCAAGTTTAGATCATATTTTGTTAGTGATAAATGTATGCCAAGAGAATGCTTATTTAATATTTATAGATTGAAAGTAAAAGGAAAGTTTTAAGAATTATTTATAATGCTTCAATTTTGAAAGGACCCTATTAACAAGTCTTGGCACAGGGGTGACAATAACATCCTTTCAAAATCAATTAAGACCTTATTAACCCTTATGAAAATTTATGCAGAAGAAACGATCATAAATTTTCAAGGAGGATCTACCTTGTTTGTCTACTTCATACATAAAAGACCTTTCTTCCAAGCTATTAATGTACGGGAAAACCACAAATGAAAAGCTTTTAGCTTAGTTGAAGTATTGTTAAATGATGAAGATCTCTTCCTCTTCAAATTCTCCTAATCCATACAGAGGATAAAGGTCTTCAAAAATGGATCTTGACATTTCAAATTTAAACCTATTTTTCTGCAAGTGTGGAAGCTAGACTCCACATTTATAGCATTAAACAAAACCAGACCGTAATTTGGGTAAACATCCATTACATTCTACTTGAATACTGGACCACCTCAGGACTAAGCCATCTTGTAAGCTATATTAGAAAGCCATTGTGCTTAGTTGAACTAACAACTCAAATGAAAAGGATTAATTACACTCGCATTTGCATTTTGGTTGAAAGCAACATAAAACTTTCTAATAAGATCTCTCTTATGAGATGGGATGAGGATAATAACCTATTCAAAGATGCAATCTTTTTTACTTAAACTTAGAGACCAAATGGAGCTGAACATAAACAAATCTAGTATGTAACAGGGAAAATATTTTAACTAGAAGTCATAAAGAGCTCACTTAAATAAAATGACAAGATGAAAAGAAACTAAATGCTTAGATAACAAAAAAAGATAACTTACAGAGAAAATAAGATTCCAAAAGAAGTCCCAGAAGTCATAAAAATTCAACCTTTAACTCATGTTAATATATTAGTAGACTTTAGTACTCAAAATGATTATGATACCAAGATCCAACACTCTATAGACCCTCCAAACATTGAACAAATACCTAAAGAACAGGAAGTGATAAATCGGGTGTCAAGTCAAAATGAAGCTCCTTTATCCATTAATAGGCTACCTAGCACTCCTGAGGAAAGTCTCAAAGATAATGTAGAAAAAGGATTTCATAGAGTTACTAGAAGCTTTAAAAGGAAAAAGAAATCCTCCTTTGCCTCAATACAATGAGCATTTTAGTCTAGAACATAAGAGGAATTAGTAGTACTGAAAATGGTGCATGTTTATATCAATGAAACTAATGCCTTTTGTTAAGTCTTTTGGAAATGAGGATCAAGAACCAAAATATAGTGAGGCTGAATTTTTTGAAAAAACATAAACAAGTTTAAATCAATCATCAACAACACCTGAATGGGAGGATTTTAGTAGTAGTTAATCCATAAAATGCAAAAATAATACAATAATAATAAGAGGAGCAACTGATTTATCCTTAAATCAAATTGAAAGATGAAAAAGTGAGTCTCTTTATAACATTTGCTTAAGCTTTTAACTATTCCTTCCAATGCATTCCTCCATGGAACAAGCTGAAGAAAATAGGGGATTTAAACAAAGAACCTCAACTAATAATTGGAGATTTCAATAGCTTAATCCATCCTATAGAAACTGAAGGAAATTTTAGGTTGAAGAACTATAATGAAAATTTCAAAAATTTACATAAGTCATATCTAAGTCATTAATCAAAAAATGAAAGTACTGTTTTACACGTGGAAAAACAAGAGAGTGGTTTATCAAGAAAAAATTGGATCGGGCCTTAATGAATGAAAAATAGGTCAAATGCTTTCCTAATAACTTAGCATGTTTTAACAATACACTTATTTCGAATCATGCTCTTATCATTGTTCATAACCTTTTATAATTCTTAAAGAAGGAGCTCTTTATTTAGATCTAACAACTTTTTAATAAAGGTGGAAGTTGAGGTTACAATCATTAAAAGGCTAAGTCACAGAGTCGAAGGCTATAAGCAATATATCTGCATGGAAAAGCTTCATCACATCAAAAGTAAGCTCAAAATCCTGCAAAAAACTAGTGTTCCAAACACTTTTAAAGCCTTGAAAAAGGCTAAGGAAAACCTAGAGAGGATTCAATCTTCCTTACTTTTCCCCAAGATATAAATATGTTAGCGAAGGAGAAATTTGCTATGAGGGCTTATAGTTCAATAGTTGAGCATCATCTACCTTTGATCCATCAAAGATTGAGAATCACCTAGCTAAATGATGGAGATAAGAAATCAAGTTTTTTTTCCCCATAAGTCCTTACTATCTAGAATAAATACAAACATGATTTCAAATTTAATTGACAAAACATGACTTAGTTAAACTCAGAAGCTAAAATTAAGAATGAGGATCTATCCCATTTTTCTAATACACTAGGAACTAAATTTAATGCTTCATCCTCTATCTCATTTCTAAAATCTTTAATTGCTAACCCAATTTCAATGCAGGATGCTACTTTTATTAAGCCTTTCTCGGCCTAAAAAATTAGGGAGTCCCTCTTTAAAATGAATCCCTTTAAGGCTCTAGGACTAGATGACCTGGATGCCTTCTTTTTTCAATAAACTGAGAACCATACCAAAGATATAGGCGATGATGTTGTGATGAAATTCTTCAACTTAGGCAAGCTTTTGAAGAAATCAACAAAAACTGCATTTGCTTAATCCCAAAATCTGCTTCCCCAAGTTTAATGAGAGACTTTAGGCTAATTTTATGCTACAACATCATCCATAAAATAGTTTCCAGCATGTTTGCAAGCAAATTGAAGAGCATTTTACAAAGCTAAAAAATGTTTCATAAGGGAAATTCATAAAAGAAAGAGTAATATGAGATAAAATTCTCCTTATGCAAAAACTCCCAAAGAATTACAATAGAAAGTCTTTAATCAAAAATTATGCAATTAAAATGGGTCGACTCTCTAAATTGGGACTTTCTGCTTAACACTTTGAAGGCTTTTGGATTCTCAACAAAATTTTTCTAATGGACTGTATAATGTATAACTGCAACTTCATAAGGGATACTAATTAATGGAACTCCTACCAAGCTCATCCAAGGTGCAAGGGGAATGAGATAGGGGAACCCCCTATCCCAAAATTCTTATTAGACCTATCAATAAAGGAATATTAAAGAATAGGGGGTTTAAATTTCATTTTAAATACAAATCCTTGAAGCTTTTAAGCTTATCCATTATAGATGATTTAATTCTTTCCTCCAAAGTTGATCTAAGCTTAGTGAACACACTACTTGAGGCTCTAAAAAAATTCAAACAATAATCGAGTTTAGAAATCAACAAAAAAAGAGCTAGTTATTCCTCTCTATAAGTGTTCGAACTATCACGAATAGTCTGGAAAGCTTAACGGGTATTAAAGGCTCTAGCCCTCAAATTTTTTATCTTGGAATTCCTATCTCTATAAAAAGACCTTCATATAGTGACTTTAAATCTATTATAGAGAAGATCAGAAGAAGAATATCAAAATGATGCAATCACAGTTTATCTATAGTTAAAAGGGTACAACTTGCAAATTTTGTTCTGAACACATTGCATATATATTGGAGCTCTCACATTTGGTTTCCAGCGTCTAGTTAGGCAACTCTCAAGATAAGATAATAGCCAAAGTAAGGCGGAATGACATATGTTTTTAAAAGAATGAAAGGGGATTGGGAGTATATTCAATCAAGTTAACCAACTAGGTTCAATTCAATGAAAGAATATGGAGAGTTTTTAATGATAAAAATTCACTTTGGGTCAAGTGGTTCCATGCATTCCACATCAAGAGAAGCAAATTTTGGTGTTTGAAACCTAAATCAAGTTCCTCGTAGACCATGATCCATATCGTCAAGTTAAGGGACAAAGCTAAAAGGTGTATTATGTATGGACTAGTGGATGGAGCTACAATGTCCTTCTGACATGACTCATGGACTCCACTAGGCCTTAACGAAATACCATCTCTTCAAACTCTAAAAAACGCAATCTGTGATGAAGCTACTGTAAAAGAAGCATTACAATCCTACTATCCTGCAGAGCTTTCAACCTTAAACCTCAAGATGACAACATTCATTGGTGTCTAAATCCCTTTGGGAAATTTACTATCTTATCTTACAGAGACAACCTTCGAATGCAAATGTCAAAAGTCCCTTGGCACTAACTGGTATGGTTCCCACAAGCATACCCGAGGGCATCTTTCATCTTGTCTTGCACTTAAAGGAAAAATGAGCATTCTAGATAAGGTGAAGAAATAAAAAAAATATTCATGAATCTTATGTATTATACAAAAGGGAGAATGAATCACTGGCTCACTAATTCTTCCAATGTAGCACAGCCCAAAAGATTTGGTACACTATCACTGACCTATGCAACAAAAGCATCAGGAGCAAAGACTAGTCCAATATTGTACAATGATGTAGTGTTAATTAGAAGAAAAGGAACAATGATTGGACATTGTTTAAGATAGCACTATAAGCTTAGTATATGAGATTTGGTAGAGAGAAACAAGAGAATTTTAGAAAAAAGACAAAAAGGAGCAAGCTCTAATAACCACTATACTTCAGTAAATCAAGGAGCATCGTATAATACAACTACCAATATCCAATCTTATCCCCCTGCTAACACGCAAATGGAGGATCTAAGGGCATAAAGTCAACTAGAAATATGGAAACAGCTTTAAATAGAAGATAACCACTAGAAATTGAGCTCTTTTATTGAACAAGGACCATTGTACTAGACTTGAACCACCAGAAATTGATCTTTTTTATTAAACAAGGACTTCTCCTTCATAAAGTTATGTCGATGATTGGTTTCATAGCTAGTTTTTATCTCTTACAATCAGTTTTGATTCTTAATAAAATTTCAAGGAGATAGAAATTAGTGATAACAATATTTAAATATGGAAGATACTAAACAAAATGTAAGAAGTCTAACAAATAAAAATCACAAACTGATCAAGCTAAGGTTAACAATAAAGTGAATACTATGGAAGATCTTCTTAAATTGAACACATCATTAAATATAGTAGTTGATTATGTCTTGGAGAATGACTTAGCATTAAAACAAATCAAATGACTACCAACACTACCAAAAGGAATAAGACTATATAATATTGTTTTTACTATGACTCTAGACACAGTCCAGTGACTGTACAAATAGACATCTCAATTAACAAATTAAGGAATGAATTATGTTATGATATTCCTTAATTTAGGGTTGATTTTAGTTAATCCGGGAGAAGATCATTGGTCGTTTACAAGTTTCCAAAAGATATTGTTAGTTAACTTATTCTTCTCCAAGCTCTGTCCACACCATAAGTAGTCTTCGGCTCTCAGGAAACATCCATCCGTCGAATACCGATGTCACTATTGCTGTTTTCTTTAAGACTTTGTCAAAGATCCAAGTTTCGGATTCCTCTCAACAATTTTCAGCATTCGTATTGTCGTATTGAGGTGACCAACTAGTACAAGGCGTGTCACATTTAGGGGATAGGGGTTCTCTGGGACCAATCCTGTTGCATAAATAATAAATTTCCATCTAACAACTGGCCTTCCCTTCTCTTCCCTACTTTTGTTGACTAACATTGATGTCTTTGGGCGGTTGGACCTTAGCAGTTTCTATATTCCGTTAGTATAGGTGTCGTGTATACAGTTGATCCTTAATCCACAATTGTTCATTAGTTCTTCATACATGACTCAGGATCAGAAAAAGGAAAAAGAAAAACTATTTTCCCTTCACCATCTCTCACATCTTTCGTTTTCAATTCTCTGTCAAAGGAATCATAATGTCAGCAAATCAAAAGCCACCTCCTCAATTACAAGTGTTGTCCTCAGTTGGAACTCAAATTTTGTAGTACCATTTTAAAGTCTCTACTACAGAATTGGAGGTGAGTT
The DNA here is from genome assembly GCA_027563515.1 of Erythroxylum platyclados. Taxonomy (NCBI): domain Eukaryota; kingdom Viridiplantae; phylum Streptophyta; class Magnoliopsida; order Malpighiales; family Erythroxylaceae; genus Erythroxylum; species Erythroxylum platyclados. The sequence continues at coordinate 17,898,979 of JAOQMM010000171.1, read as the reverse complement.
TATAAGTGATTCTACAATGCAGGTCTTGGATTCAAGTATTTTGATCTCCTTAAAACAACCGCTTTCAGTGTTAAAAGTTTAGGATTTAAAAGGTTCAATCAGTATTAGGCCGCTATAAAACCGGCTAAAATTAAATAAAAATAAAAAATTTGAAGATGATTGTCCCTATTCATTTGAAGTTTAATTAAAAAATAGATTATTAATGAAAATTACTTGATTTATTTTATTTTATAAAAATTTATTAATTTACAAAAATTGACCGTTTAATTAATAAATTGGTCAATTTTTGACAACAAGTGTTATTAAAATAAATTGAACCTAAAATTTGAACCGGTCAAACCAGTTGAATATTTTAATCATTAGTATTTACATATTACACAAATAAAAACTTAATTTGCAATTGAAAATTATCAAGAGAGTGCTTTAAAGCAGCTTGATTATGAATTCTTTCAATTAAAAAATGACCATACAATATCATATTTGTCATAATTGCAACCTCAAACAAGGAGAAAAGAAAAAAAGGGCTGAGCTCAATTTTCCATATCAAAAGAATCTTTGCTTGATTGATTATGTTATAATAAATTATATAGGCTTATATATACAGCAGCCAAAAGCGATGGGCGTACGTATCCACATTATTAGTTGGCGTGTCCAAAGTTTTATATGCAAATTAAAGTTTGGTATGTCATGTCCTGTTTGGAGTGAATGTTGGCGTGGATCTCCGAAGATAGATCTAGATAGTTTTTGATTATGCTTAGTTGGTAGAGCAATTCACAGCCTTCCAAGGCCTTATTCTGGCTTTCTGGGGCCATTTTGAGTGGATCATCTTTCCTCGTTGCTTTAATCTTACCAATCAAAGACCACACATGTGAAATGTGTTAATGTGGCCACTTCTGTCCAATCCACGTCAATCCAGTAGCTTCGAGTTTCAGGGATTCAGGAACTCGTAAAGGCCGTTTAACCTTAAAGTAGTTGATGTGATTAGCTTAGCCAAACCTGTTTTTAGGTAGCCATAACATTGCCAGGCATTTGAAGCCTCGCCACACACGTTAATAACATCCCTTACGAGCAACCGGTTCTAAGTTTTGAGAAATCATGCCTTCGAAACTACACCATTTTTATTGTAAAACAATAGATTAAAGAAAAAAACGAATGGATTGAAGAACATCCTCTCTTTTTTTTCACTGAATACCACAGTTTTTCTCCATTGGTTACTCCATTCTAAGAAGATATATATAAAATAGTGGAAGATGGCCCCATGTGAGCTGGTGGTGATCCTTTGCGTTGTGTTGGTCCATATTTTTAACTGTAGCATTAAATTGACGTCCGGTACATACTCCCAAATTCTCCCCTCCATCATATCAAACTGATGTCATCAAAGACCAGATCATGGAGAGCCCTGTGATGTGACTGAATATAATATGGTGATGAGATAAGAAATAATGAACACTAACCTTACTTATATTTAAACTAATAATATCAACAGATGAGGTCCTTATTAAGCCCCCGAGCTTGAAGTCTTTCCGACGTCCAAAAGCAAAGAGTCCTACTCGATCTCACCACCTGAGACGAACCTAACAAGTCTAGGTGAAACCCACTGACTCTAACTAGTAATAGAAAAAGGCAAAGATGGGTGTTGTAGAAGAAGCTCACAACGTCAAGATCCTGGGCGCTGGAAGACAAGTCATAGTTCTAGCTCATGGATTTGGCACAGACCAATCTGTCTGGAAACACCTTGTGCCTCACCTCCTCGGGGATTACAAGGTTATTTTGTACGATAATATGGGAGCTGGCACGACAAATCCAGACTACTTCGATTTCAACAGGTACTCCACAATTGAAGGCTACTCCTATGACTTGCTCGCAATCCTTGAGGAACTGCAAGTGGAGTCTTGTATATACGTTGGCCACTCAGTTTCTGCCATGATTGGTGCTCTTGCTTCCATCAGTCGCCCTGATCTCTTCTCTAAACTCGTCATGATCTCGGCTTCCCCAAGGTAAAAAGCGAACCATGATTTCGTTTCATGAAGTTGCCGTCTAACAAAGTCACTATGACGACCTTTTTGTCCAGTAATAATTTTCTTTTCTGCTAATCATTTCAATCCAAAGTCATGACCTTTCTTATATATGAAAGCCATCATTGAGTATAGTGAGTAATTAATGAAGTCATTAACTTTGTAAGCATATGGTAGTCTGTTCAATTGCTTTAGTAGTTGATATCTTCTCTATGATTTAATGCTGCTAATGACATCAGGTAATTACCCATTAACCCGTTAGTCCTGTTTGATATAGGTACTTGAACGATGTGGATTACTATGGAGGATTTGAGCAAGAGGATCTAGACCAGCTATTCGAAGCCATGCAATCCAATTATAAAGCCTGGTGCGCCGGCTTCGCACCACTGCTCGTTGGCGGTGACATGGACTCGGTGGCAGTGCAAGAATTCAGCCGGACCCTTTTCAACATGAGGCCTGATATAGCTCTTAGCGTGGCATTGACCATATTCCAAAGTGACATGAGGCAAATCCTGCAATTGGTCTCGGTTCCTTGTCACATAATACAAAGCATGAAGGACATGGCTGTGCCGGTGGTCGTGTCCGAATACTTACATCAAAACCTCGGTGGTGAGTCCATCGTGGAAGTCATGTCATCGGACGGCCACCTGCCTCAGTTGAGCTTGCCAGGTATAGTGATTCCGGTGCTGCTCAGGCACATCCGTCAGGATATCGCTGTATGATGTTTATGGGGTTTATGCTTTGTTCCTTCTCTTGTGTGTACGGGCAAATTCAGATAGACTTAATTTCTTACATTTGTATTGCTATTGGGAAGTTGGGTAAGTGGCCATTGCGTCACTGTAAAATCACCTGCCGTTTTGCGCTGTAAAATAACCAGTGGTCTGTGACAAATTCAGTTCGAAACTCCATTAAACTAGCTTCTACAGGGTCATGTAAACGTCAGTACTTCCAAACTAGTACCTTCCTGGCCATCACCAAGAAATGGGAAAAACAAAATGGAATTTAAAGAAGACGGAATTACAATATTAAAAATGTACTGATCAATTTTTTTACTACTCCTTACATCTTAGAAAATTGAAAAATCATATTTATATTTCATTCTAATGCGATCCGGACACACTAAGAGTTTGGTGAGAAATAAATAATTAAAAAAAAGAGAAGTTAATAAGAAATGAGCATGAAGAGTAATTTATACGGCTTTGACAGCAAATATTTTATTTGAAGACTTTGTTTCGTGCGTTGTCATCAAGTTCCATTGATACATTTCTTTCTTATCTTTCCTTGTCACTAGTCGTCGCGTCGAGAATCTCAACTCCTTGCAGTCGATGTTAACCCGAAGACTACGTTCCCACGCCTTTAATAGTATGCATTTCATGAGATCCATCAACTAATGTTATATATGAGATTTAAGGTTAACATATGTGTTAAAAGATTACAAGAGTGCATAAAGTAAGCAAAAAAGAAGAGGCTCCATATATTATTTATTTATCTTTAAGTTTCCCAAGTACTTTACTCAAATGGGTTCTTAGATATGAGAATTTATTCATTATACGTCTTTAAAAAATTAACTTTAAGTTCTTTTCTATATAAAAAATAAAGAGAATGATTATAAGATTAGGCTAAGGGGATGCTTGGTTTACATGGGATAATGATAATAGGAATAAGAATGAATATAGTGAAGAATACGAATAGATATAGTCATTATAATTATAATAGTTGGTTAAGACGAATGAATGATTGATAATAGTTAGTTTGTTAAAATCTTGAGAAATAAAAAATTTGTTAAATTTTTGTTTTACATCAAAATTTAATATATTTTAATTAATTAAATTTAATTTACGCACCCATTTATGATGACAGAATGTTTAAAATCAAGTATATTGCAGTATTTCCTTTCCAATAAAAAAACTCTCGACGAAAAAAATATTTTGGCATTTACTTGCATCAACATATCATCAACCAAATATTGTTTTCAAAATACAGTTTAGTCATATTATTGTTTTGCTAAAAAAGAAATAAAAATTTGTTAAAATTTTTATTTATATTAAATTTTAATATATTTTAATTAATTATATTTAATTGCTAATAAAAAAAAGAAAAATATAATAAATTAATTATATTTTAATTATATTTAATTGCTAAAAAAGAGAAAAAAAGAAGTATCACGAGCGTGTCACGCCCATGTCACTCTTCTTATAAGTGTGACAACGCTCTGTCACGCCTGTGACATTTACACGTAACACTTGAATGACTTTCATTCTTCTCACAATCGTAGGATATGGAGTAATGTTCCAAATTCGGATATAGAAACACTGTTCATTCAATGATAATATATTACCAAGTAGTTGTTTTTCATTCATTACCCATTGATATCTTCTCAAACTTATTAACCAAGCACCCTATAAATCTTTTTAAGGATTGGACATAATAATAAAAAGATAAAAGAAAATTCTACTATTTATAAATATTAAAAAGGCTCCTCGTTTTATAAAGAGAGTGTTTCCATGATTCGAACTTATAATATTGTAGTCATAAAGAAACAACCTTAGCAGTTACTTCAAAATTCGTCTTCACTATTTATAAAATTTAAATTTTAATAAATGCATACAAATAGTTTATAGTTTTCTATATGATGCAGACATAAAATTTTAGATGCTAAATAGATTTAGTTGCAAAATCCATTTGTGTAACCTAAGTTACAATAAAAAATATTCAATGATACACCCAATAATTTAAAGCATCCAATTTTCCAGGCGCCTTGTGCAAATGCCATCGTCATTGCACAACATTTGGAGGAATCTTATAATGTAGTGCTGCTATATTGACATAATCTTCATTTCTATTACGGTGGTGTGATGTCATGAATAGCATGTTGGAATAAGAGAGGTTTGTTCTGTTCCTGATCTTGCATCTGTTCCCTCTTTTACTGTAGACTTGACTCCGTCTTTTGTTTAATCTCTTCTCCTGGTCATTGCTGCCACATGACAACATTTGAAAGCCACAGAAAACCCCATAATTTTCTGTACCATTTCTCTTCTTTTAGTTCTTTTTTCTTCCTTGGATTAAACAAATTGGAACTTAATTTTATTTTGTAGTGAAAGTCAACATTGATAGCCACGATTGATTTGCCCACAATTTACTACCATTTCAAGCTCTTTGAAAGGTAGATAGACAAATTCAAATGTTGTTATCCTTGACTCTATATTCCTCTTGGCCTGTTGCATTAAGGAAACGTTCCGATGGTCAAATTTGAGCTTTGTTGCGGTCTTTCAATGGGGTGGGTTGATGTCTTTTCACCTAAAGATTAAATTCTATAATATTTCACACAACTTTGGATAAATTCAGATAAAAATACTTATATTAACTACTAATTATGACTTATGAGGTTGGCCATTCTTTCCATTCATTTGGTTGAAGGTAAATAGTAAGTTATGAATACTATGTTTTGCCCAATGGTCTTCTTATACCGATGGTAATGTTACGAATGTATAACTAGTTCTAGTTCTAGTTTGTGTTTATTTTGTTTTGATATATAAGAAAGTTGCTAAAATTTTCAGCAAACTTTGAGTTTTAGTTAAGAATCAACTATTTTTATTGATGAAATTAATTAAATAATTTACTTTTTAATAGACAAATTTACATTTAACAAATGAGAAGACTATATATCTCTCTTTCTTAAAATGGGAAATGGATTTATGAGACCTATAAAATAATTAGATTCACATAAGCATTAGCCAAACTTTCTGTAATAACAATAATTAATGGTTTACTTGTTATTTTTTTTAACTAACAATAATTAATGGTTTATTTGTTAAATAACAATAATCAAGTTTTGCATGATAAGTTGATTAAGGACAATCAACCACATAATATAATATCCTTTGGTAATTAATAGACTTCTTGTACTTGTTTAGTTCAAGTGTCATTAAAATTTTCTGTTGTCGTCGACTGCTGCAAATTGTAGGAATCTCATCTTGGAGGGTGTCCAAGATTACAATACTTAGTGCGAACAATAATTAAAATCCTGGGGTTCATCTCCCCACTACAATATTCAACATACTCGTCTCCCTGCTTAAATAAAAGGGCATGTGTTGGTGACAAGTTCACTTGATGCTATTGGACTATTCATAATATATTTAAATTATGCTTTTTCTTGATTTATTAATTTTTATTTAATTATTCAACGTTACATCATTCACAATTTGAAAAGCAAAAACATTGACAAGTCATGTAAGGCAGGCGTCATATGACGATCAAATATCGAAAAGGCAATTGAGGTAGTGGTCTTCTGGAGTGCATAACCCATTTGATATATCTTTCTAAAATACCCTATCCATTTGAATACTTGTTCTTGGGCTTCAAATTAGGCTAAAAGTTTATCATAGTAACGGCTTGTATCCATCTTTACTCGTATCTTCAGCTTCCCTTTCTGTCTTTTATCATTTTTACTTTTCCTTTCAAGTAAATTTGTTGTAATTAAGCATAATTTTTTAACGCTAAATAGATTTTAGGTTTATAAATAAAATCCTAGTTAAACAGCTAATTTTTTGCATCGATCACTCCTTGGGTAATATTGCCTTATAGTCATTTAATCCTAAAAATTGGAAAAATAAAGAGAGAATTTGTATTATATACTATATGTTTAATATACAAGAACAAGTTTTTATTCATATACAGTGTTCTATATTCAAATAAGATAATTAGATCAATGGGAGAAAATTAAGAAATTATTAAAAATTGAGAAGATTTGTAACCGTTATCTTATAATATTCTTTATAATATTTTCAACATCTCCTCTCAAACTTAAGACAACTGAAGATCGACAAGATGAGAGTATGGAATCGATCTGGTGAATGAGTTTTAATAAAAATATCAACAGTATCTTCTTTAGGGAAAACAAAGATAAATTGCATTGTCCCATAAATAATGATTTCTTTATAAAGTAATAATCATTTTCAATTAGTTTAGTATATTTATGAAAGACATTATTATCAAGAGTTTGTATAACATTGTAATTATCATAATAGGGGATAGTAGTTAATGAATATATAATATTTATATCTTGGAGTAACCAATTCAACCAAATAAGCTCAAAGGTAGTACCGACCATGACTTGATATTCAACTTTAATTCTAGAGTGAGATATGACTATTTACTTTTTACATTGCCAAGAGATAAACGAATCTTGAAAAAAGAAGAGATCAGGTTTAGATTATTGATTAGTCAGATCACCAGCCCAATTAAGATAAGAATAAACTTTTAAAATAAAAGATGAATGTCGAAAAACTGAAGGCCATTAAATAATATCCCTTTAAGGTAATATATGATGTATAGGACAATAGTGTAATAAGCGGTATGCCAAGCAAATATAAATTGACTAAAACCTGTGGCCTACATGAACAAATATATAGGCGAGCGATTGTGAGATAAATAAGAATGTTAACCAATTGTTGATAAAGGGTGCTATTATTGAGAATAGTACTGTTACTAGCAAATAATGAGCATTAGACTCCACAAGGGAGTGTACATTTTTAGAAATGTTAAGACTTGCACAAGAAATAAGCTTAGCAGCGTACTTGACTTGAGTTAAGGTCTATTCAAACTAGTCGAATGAAAATTAAAGGACAAGGAAGAAACTAATGAATCTCATATCCTTAATTTCAAATTGATGATAAATAAAGGTTTTAAGATAAAAAAAGTACCTTAGAAATCATCACCAATAACAATTATATCATCAACATAAAAGAGAAGTAGAGTGTATCCTTAAGCAATCTTATAAAGAAATAGTACATGATCATAAAGAAAGAATTTGAAGCTAAGTTGAGAGAAAATATTACTGGCCTTGAAAAGCCAAGCTTATGGTGATGTCTAAAGGCCATAAAGAACATTTAGTAGTTGATAAACCGTATTGGTTGGGTAAGTATGTCCATGAGATAGTTAGCTGTACAACTTTTCAAATAAATCACTATTGAGAAATGTAGTTTTTTAACATCCAATGGAAACAATATCCATAAATTTATAATGATAATGGAAATAAGATTCCAAATAGACTGTAGCAAAAGTCTCTTTATAAATAATGGCACATTCCTACATAAAGCCTTTTATAATAAGTCGGGATTTATATTATTCAGTCGAGCTCTCTGTATCAACTTTAAATTTATAAACCTACTTACAACCAATCACTGATTTGTCAAAGGGTAAGTCAACCAGATCCCATATATGTTAATCAATAATTGCTTGAAACTCTTATTTCATTATTTTTTTTATAAATGATTAAAACTAGTTGAGTGGTATATGTGAGGCTCATAAGATGATGTAGTAGTAGAAAAAACATAATTACAATAAAGGATAAATGGCTAACTTACATAGGTAGATCAATGAAGTGTATCAGAAAGTGAAGTAGATGGAATATGACAAATCGGAAATGGAGTGTTAATTGTTAAAGGAATTTTTTTTAGAACACGCAGAAGGTTGGTTTGAACTGAAAAGGCTATCACCTACAAAAATTTCATTACGAAAAAGAAGAATATGAGGATTAAAGAGAAGAGATGTTGTAGTCGGTTTTCCAATTTGGAGGGAAGATATAGTTGAGAACATTTTAAGTTCCTAGAAAGTATCATGACAAGAAATTTAAAGATATTTGAAAAGCGAATACTAATAATGAAAATCATTGTGGTTAATACTATATCCTAAAAAACAAAAAAATTGTGCCCTTAGTTTTACTTTATTATACTCATGAGGATGAAGAAGAATGTAGTAGACATTGCCAAATACTTTAAGCATATGATATTCTAGAGGATGGTTATATAAATTCTTGTGAGGAGAAACATTACTGATTACTGGAGAAGGAGCATGATTAAATGTGCAGATAATAATAAGAGAAATTTTCCCTAATTCAAGGATAACATCTTTGAACTATTATTCCATTTTAAGATAGGAATTGTGTTAATTCCTAATGATACTAAAGCAGAGGTTGAATTAGTTTTTTAAAATTTTAAAAAACATTAACCAATAAATTCAATTCAATAACATTTAATATAAATTAGAATAAAGAAATTGTTTAAATTAAATTAATCAAATAATTGAATAATAATTTAAAAAGGATAGGGAAGAGAGAACACAAACAAATTTGTAATGATTAGGAAAACAACCCTTGTTATGTCCACTCTAAGACTCTTATTGGAATTTCGATTATAATTCTTCTCTTAAGGTGAAAAATAACCTTTGTACAATCTTTTCTTAATAAAGAGGAACCCTTTTACAATCTTCTTTTAAGATGAAGAGGAACCTCACTAATTGGAATACCCTAAGTATAATAATATAATACCCCAACTAAATCTTATAACTCAAAATATCTCACTTGATCACTTTAATAACTCTAAGGAGACTTACTCATAAAATTAAGAGATAATGATGCTTAAATGTTTGAAACACTTAAAAATATGTGTAAAAGACACCTAAATGCTTCTTCATGCGAGAACCAATGAGAAAACATGTATTTATAGGATCTTCGGACCCCTACTAACCATTGGAGTCAAAAACTAGCTATTACAATGGCTAGTTGTAGAGTGGTTGATGAATATGTCCCCTATAAGGATATCAGTTGACCACATACCTACATTGGTTGACCAATGTATTAAGAAACATCCATATTACAAGTTTAACCTATATTGTTCGACCACTATATCATATTGATTGACTAATGTGCATTTAAGGCATAAAATTTGCTACTTATTGCACATTAGTCAATCACTTAATCAAATTGGTTGACTAATATGTCCTTTAGACGGACATTGGTTGACTAAATCACTATATTGGTTGACTAATAAGTTAATAAACTTAAATATTGCATATTTAACTTACATTAGTCGACCACTAACTTTTATTATCGACTAATCCTCTCAAAATATGATTATAACAACTCTAAATGCTCAAAATTGATTTTTATAAAAGTGAAATTATGATTAAAACAACTTTTAAAATGTCCTTTAAAGAGTGTTTGAAAGATCAATATGATTTGCTTTAAACTAAAATCATTAATGCCTCTTGATGAATGAAAACTCATATAATAAAGTGATATAAAATGGTTATGCATGATGAGCCTTTTAGATCATCAAAATGACTAAATGAGATCATAGTTATCATTACAAAATATAGAATGATCGTAATATGGCTTGATCTTCTTTTGTTTTTGACTTGATCTTCACTTTAATGGATGTAAAATTTGACTTCTCTTTATCAACTTCATGAACTATCTTTTTGAGTGTATAAATAGATCATATTCTTATATTACTTCTCATTAAAATAATAAACTTGTAAGTAGTAATCATTTTTTATTATCATCAAAACATTGATTAGAACTTCCCCGAAAAGCCATTTGTAATGTTAGACAATAATATTAAAATTAAGCACACAAACAATTATCTATATTAAGATAATGATTAATTCCCCCTTAATTTATGCTTAAAACATAAATCAATATCAAGAACAAAAGATATATTGAAAAAATATCTACACATATTTATAGGAATGGTAAAAATAACCCAGTTTGGTTGGGTACGACTCGAAGTCAACGGGTTTTAAGCTAGGCTCGATATTTTGTTTTCATATTTTAGGCTTTAGGATGGGCTTGGGCTCTAGCACCTTATCCCCAACCCAGCCTGAAGCTCATTCCATCCCCTATTTTAATGTGAAATGATGTAGTTTTATGCTAGGTCAAATGACGTCGTTTCAATGGCTAGACTATCCACTCTCTTCTTCTTTTAGGCTTTGTAGACACTGTAGATTAATTTTCATCAATCAACAGTGCTCTCCCTTAATCATCTCCATCCTCCAAGTCCTGAATATACTCAAATGTTCCCTCTAACCTTCTTGCTTTAGTGCCCTATCTTCAAATAGTCACACAACTCCTTCAATGCTCCTCCTACTCGCCATGCCAAGTTATATCTACTCCCTCTACTTGCCTGGCTTCGCTTAAGTTGGTGATCAGTTCACTTCAGGCTTATTTGACCTTCACTACGTAACTTATTGCATTTATTAACAAATCTAAGAAAGAACTTGGTTTGAGGAACAACCAAAGATGCTAAACTTGATAATTATGGAAAACTGCAGAGAAAACTACAAAACAACCAAAGATTTGGAAAACCTAGACCTTTGTGTTGCATATCTCAGGCCCTATCGAGTCTCGAGTAAGGCTTGGCCCACTATCAACCCTACATATATGAAAGAAATTTACATAAGAATAAAAATATCATATATACAAAAGTTAATCTCATTGAATGCCATCGTTCCTCCTAAATCTAATATCACCAATCTTTCACCACTTTTATAAAATCACCAAAAAGAAATTAATTATCTGAAAATCCAAAAATATAAAATATCATGCATCAAGCTAATTTGGTTAAATGATCAAAAATAATTTGAGCAATATTAATAAATTGCTTAAGCAAAAATGCTATTGAGCGTTTAAAGTATCAAAATAATTGTTTAAAAGTTCAATTTTGATAAATAAAATTCTTAATTATGTTCAATTTTAAAAAATTCCTAATTTTGGTATCATGCCTAAGTTGAAATTCAATTAAAGCAAATAAACAAATTTTGACAAAATTAAGGATTGTAATTATAAAAAGAATTAAGCAAAATTGAAGTATCTAACCATCAATTTCATAAAGAAGTGTATACTTTTGGAAGTCCCAAAGGTTAAAAAATATATATGAAAAGTGCCCAAAATATCAAAATTTTGAACAAATCAAAGATGTATCAATATAATTGAAATGTGAGCAACCTTGATTCCTTTTTCAATTTGACTATGGAGGCGTTAATTTGAAAAATGACCCAAATCATGACAAATTTTAAGAATCATTAAACTTAAAAATTAAGAATGATAAAATTTCAATTGAAGCAACTTAACTTAATTCTTATGAAATAGGAGCTCGTGTTTTTCAAAGAAAAGAGTGAGTTGTCGAAGTTTTAGGAAGATATAAACAAATATGATGAAAAATAATAGAAAAAGAAAAAGGAGAGCTTAAAACTTGAAGACTAGTCAACCACATGGCTTGATTAAACGATTAGTGTTTATGTGTGATTCACCATACCAGCAGCCAAACAACCTACAAACTTATTAGCAAGACAAAAAAGATCATCTTTTAGAACACTAGTTGACCACACTATGATATTGGTACACTTAATAATTTATGGAAACGTTAACCAAGAATAATCATAAGCATTAAAAGAGACTTTAAATCACATAGAATCATACCTAATTCTCTTATAATACCTTCATACGTTGATTTAGTGAAACTGTTGCCCTATTGATCTAATGTATCAACAAATTTTAACTAGATATCCCTATTTGCATATAATCTCTAAGTCTAGATGCACTTATTTATACTACACTCCTAAAAAAGATTACTTAATTCTTTATTCATAGTGCAAATATAACATTAATGATTAAGGATTTAGACTCAATTGACAAATAAGGACAAGATGTGACAAATATCTATATTATAAATTAATATTAACCTTTTTTTGAATATTACCTATGATATTATTTAAATGATGTTTCTTCTTAAATTTCTAATCCATTGGAAGCATCTCATCCTTCTTATCTCCCTTATATGATTTAATAGTTGGCTCTTTTGAAAAATCATAGTGGTTATTCTTTAAGGGCCAATTTCTCCATATCCTACAGTAACATCTTTAAGATTTTCTTGGAGGCAAAGTGGTTAGATTAAAAACAATCTGTGTAAACTCTTCAAAAGAACTTTCTATTAAACACTCTATATGCTTTGCAAGAATAACCAAGAAAAATGTGCCTTGAGCATTCACTATTCATGTACCTTTTATTTCTTTTTTATAAATAAATCTTCACTTTGTTTTAGGAACCTAAAAGAACTTGGTTCCTTAATTGGTAATCTCATTTTTCTTTTAACCTATACTTTTAAGGGTTTACTTACCATTCTTTGTTTGGGGAAAAATAATCGATCAATATGTCCATATTTATCACAAAAATCACATACAATGTTATATGAGTAATGATGATGTATAAATGCATTGCTTGGTATTCTATGTGTGTATGTAATGAGGAATCTTCCTTTGGGTATTAATGGTGTTGACTGTTCTTCTAGGGTAGTGAAATGTCCTACCATGATTATATATATGATGCTTACTATGAATTAAGGTTTGATGTATGCTTCTTTATGGCCTAAAAGGGAACAAGTGGATGTGCATATTATCATAGAAGTTATGCTTATTCTTCCCTTGAGAGTATTGAACTTTATGCCTAGATTGTGATCCATATAAGAAAGCATAATGCTTGCTTTTAGAATGAGTCCTAGTGGATATGGTATGATGCTAAGATATGGATGCTCCATTCTCATTTATTACATTAGGAAATGGTTCTTCACTATGAAAATATTATTTTCTTGACAATCATGGTTTTAGAATTGGCTTCACTTCTATGGTTATATACTGTTTCATGCCTATTATTGGAATTATTTTGGGCTCTTAGCATTTTGCTCTAGTTTTCATTCCCTTTGGTGAACCTTGATAGTTGTAGTTTATACAATGTTTTAATAGGTGTTTTAGTGTGTTTATAGGTGTTTATTAGATGATTATTGCATATATAGGATTAGAATTATGTTAATGTGAGTGTTTAGTTATATTCTAAGTGTTTGAGTGGTTTAGAGCATGTTTTCATTCCTATTTATATGTTTCTTGAGGTGTTTGATATGTTTGTTAGTGTTAGAAATCAGATAGGTAAAGGACAAGAGATTTGGACCTGCATGGAGCTGCATAGGCTAAGTCACAATCGTGACTCCCATGTCACGGTCGTGACAGAAAAGATTTACCCAAAGTCACAATCATGACTCTATATGCACGATTGTGACAGAGAGCAAATTCAGTGTGTCACGATCATGACTTCAATGTCACAATCGTGACAGTGGCTTTCCAAGCGCAACTTTTTCCATCAATTTTAGGGTTTGGGGGCATTTTTCGAATCAATCAAAGGGTGAAAACCCTAGTTATACCCCCAAAACCCCCTGGGACTATTTAAGAACCTTATGAAGCTTAAAAAATAGAGCCGCCATCTTGCAAAAGTGGATCAAACAAGGAAGATCGAGAGAGATGTCTAGATTTCCAATTGTCCAAATCAAGGTCCAAATAGAGTTTTCCTATCTTTTTCCTTTATTGTTTTTGTATTACTTGATATGTAAATTGAATTTCTAGATGTCTATTACGTTTATGGTGTTCTAAATTTTAGATTAGGGTTTATTCTGTAGTTTGTTTATGTGATTTTAATCTTTATTGATTCAATATATATTCTGTGTTGTGATAATGGTGAATGTTCATACTTTGGCAATAAATCGAGAGAGTGAGTCAAAAGTAATATGATTAATTTGCGCAATGAGAGTTGGTGAATTAATATGTCGCACAATTAACAAATCAACTATCATTAAAAGAGAGATCTTGTGTGAGAACTTGATTGTTCAATAGATAATTTCAAAACTAATTGAAAACATTAGAGAAAAAGTTATGAATTGAGAGATTGCAATTCTTGAATTTTCATATTCAAGTAGAATTAGAGTTAATTGGTTAAGTCTTGAGAAAGAGTAATCAAACCCTTCAAAAATCTAGGATCGACGTATAATTAAATTAGTAATCGTTAGGGGAGTGAAATAATGAAAGAATAAATCCTGTGAATTCATACTTTATCATCCTTACTTAATTTTGGCAGCTCATTTGATATTTAACTGCTTTTAATTAATTGTTTTAATTTTCTGTCATTATTTCACTCAATTATACTTTATTATCTTAGATAAAGTTAGGCTCAATTAGGTTTACATATTCCTCGTAGGATCAACACCTTTCGATATTACAAGTCTAGTATCCATATACTTGTGGATATTGAGAGTTTTATCAAGCAATATTTGATAAATCGGAAAGTAACAAATTTTTTGTGAAGGAATTATTCATTTTATTGTGCATGGATAACAATGATAAAGTTTGCACAATGACCTATATTTTTCAATCCATGTTACTGCCTTAAAAAGAAATATAGCCATTTGGTATGGGTTATATTGTCACCGCACTTGCTGTGTATTATGGTGTGAATGTTAATGGACTAATAACTGTTCTTCCTGAGTTTTTTAATTGTATACATTTGAGGCAAGTTGAAATCTTGGAGGTCGATCATATGGGCCTCCGAGATGTCAACTCCAAAACACATGTCAAATACATGACAGGACAGGCTAGTTCGAGCTCTGCACCACCTCAGCCATAAAATTAAGGCTCAACCAAGAAGAGACTGAGGATGATGAAGAGGTAGGCTGGGAGAAGGTCCTTAACTTGGTTTCAGAGAATAACAAACTATTGAAGGAGATGGCATAAGAACAACGACGACAGCGCTGTGACATTAATAAGATCTTTAGATACTTTGTTGATCAGGGTGTTCATATTCCATCTCCAACACCATCACCACCCCGATCGCCTTAATAGGTTTTATGCTCTTACCTTTTGTTTATGTTATGTCTTGTTATTTTTCTATATGTGTTGTCTGTTTTCTCACATTAAGGACAATGTTTTGTATAAGTGTGAGGAAGATTTTGCATTGGCTTGACATATGTGTGAATTTTGCATACCATATTGTTAGATTTTTATTAGGTTGACATGGTGTGAACATATGTTACATATGTGTTAACTGTGTGAATGTGTCAATGACAATAACTTGATGGAATTAGTTTAGCTTTGAACATAATCATTAAATTTGTAAAGGCATATTGGCTTGTGAATTTCATGTTTTAAGTATCTTTGGTTGAATATGTATGTTAATTAGGATACGACGTTGGTTTGTTCACTTAAGGAAATTGGTTATATAGATTTATAATTATATGTCAATCGAATGAGTTAGCATCATTAGTAATCTTTCATGAGGATGATTGACTAAAAAGAAATGAGGTAGGATATGTGAATTGATAATGTTAAAAGAAAAAGTGTGTGTGTTAAATAAATAACCATTCCACTGGCCCTTTTGAAACAAAAATTGGGTAATGAACAGAGCTGGTAGCCAGTTAAGAATGTGATATAGCTGAATAACAGGAAGCATTAATGACAAAATGTTTTTCTTCACGTCAAAAGGCTAGAATGACATTCCAACCAAGCTAATTAATAAAACGTTGCCTAATTGAGTAACCGGTGGACATTCATGACAAGGTGTTTGCCTTCACATCAAAAAACTAGGTTAATATTAAAGAAAATTAAAAAGTGGTGTTTCGATAAATAAATCCTACTAATCATTGAAAATAACAAAAAAATTTCATAAAAGGATATTTAGTGATAGTTGCAATATTGATTGATTACTAATTATAAATGTATGTATACAAATGCTATAGGTGAATGAATATGATGTTAATGTTTTGATTAATATGTATAGTCACTGTAAAGTGCTTAGCCATGATATGCATATGTTAATTTATTGGCACAACTTGAATGGTTGATGTTTGTGGTTAAATTAATTTCATAAAGTTAGATGTCAATATCTCATTATTGCATGTTGCATGAATGTGTGCTTATGTGTTATGTGTTTTGTTCTTGTTTAAGTTTTTTGTCTTTGCTTGAGGTTAAGAAAAAGTTTAACTATGGGGATATTGATAGTGGTAGTTTATATTATGTTTTGATGGGTGTTTTAGTGTGTTTATAGGTGTTTATTAGATGATTGTTACATGTATAAGCTTAGAATTATGTTAATGTGAGTGTTTATTTATATTCTAAGTGTTTGTACGGTTTAGATCATGTTTTCATTCCTATTTATATGTTTTTTAAGGTGTTTGATGTGTTTGTTAGTATTGGAAACCTGGTAGGCGAAAAATAAGAGATTTGGACGTGTATAGAGCTGCATGGGCTTGGTTATGATCGTGACTCCCATATCACAGTCGTGACAGAAGAGATTTACCCAGAGTCACGATTATAACTCTATATGCACAATCGTGACAGAAAGCAGATTCACCGTGTCAAGATCATGACAGAGGCTTTCCAGCGCTACTTTTTCCATCTGTTTTAGGGTTCAGGGGAATTTTTGGAACCAATCAAAGGGTGAAAACCTTAGTTACACCCCTAAGACCATCTGGGACTATTTAAGAACCTTATAAAGCCTAAAAAAAAGAGCCGTCATCTTGCAAAACTGGATCAAATAAGGAAGATCGAGAGAGAAGTCCAGATTTACAATTTTCTAGATCAAGCTCTGAATAGAGCTTTTCTTTCTTATTCCTTTATTATGTTTGTATTACTTGATGTGTAAACTGAATTTACAGATGTCTATTACGTTTATGATGTTCTGAATTTTAGATTAGGGTTTATTTTGTAGTTGTTCGATGACTTTAATCTTTATTGATTCAATACATATTCTATGTTTTGTTAATGGTGCATATTCATACTTTGGCAATCAATCGAGATAGTGAGTCAAAAGTAATATGACTAATCTGTGCAACAAGAGTTGGTAAATTAATATGTCACACAATTAACAAATCAACTATCATTCGAAGAGAGATCTTGTGTGAGAACTTGATTATTCAATAGATAACTTCAGAACTAATTAAAAATGTTAGGAAAAGAGTTATGAATTGAGAGATTGCAATTTTAGAATTTTCATATTCAATTAGGGTTAAAGAGAGTAATCAAACCTTTCAAAAATCTAGGATTGACACACAATTGAATCAGTAATCGTTAGGGGAGCAAATTAATGAAGAATAAATCCTATATATTCATACTTGATCATCCTTACTTAATTTTGGCATCTCATTTGATATTTGTTATTTGATTGCTTTTATTTAATTGTTTTATTTTTCTATCGTTATTTCACTCAAATCATACTTTATTAGCTTAGACAAAGTTAGGTTCAATTAGCTTTACATATTCCTTGTGGGATCAACACCTTTTGATACTACAAGTCTACAATCTGTATACTTGTAGATATTGAGAGTTTTATTAGAGGTAAAACTTGCTCAACAAACCCAAATAAAGATTTTTTTGAGAACATTTATTTTCTCTTTTAATGTCTCCTTTCCATACTTTAATATGTCTAGTGTATCATCAACCATCAATTTCTTAAAAGCCTCAATATTATGTAATTCATTTCTCATCTTCTTATTCTCATTTATACAACATCCAACCTTTTTTTTTTAGCTTCCTTGAGTTTGGAGTATAATTCCTTTTACTCATGATTTCTAAACTTTCCTCTAGTTCACTATATTTCAAATCACTATCATTATCGCACAAATTACAGTTGGATGTTACCTCATCATTGTCTCTAGCTGTAAAGCATATGTAAACTATTTATCCTTTTGAATGCTCATTTTTAGATTCATTTATGTCATCTTTAGTTGAGGCTTTAAGTGCTTTCTTTTTTCTCCTTTTTATGGTTTTTTTTCATAAATGTCATTATCTTTGAGTAGAGGAAATTATACTTCATATGGCTAGTTTTTCTATATTTAAAACAAATAATGTTAGAGGATTTATGTTTTCAATCACCTTTACCTCCTTTAAAGTTCTTTGTTTTGGAGGATTTCTCTCTTCAAAACATTTTTAAATTTCCTAGTTATTTCTTCATCACTTTTACTTGCAGATATGATTCTATTTAGTTTTCTTGTCTAAATGGGATAATATTTATAATGATATAGTTCTTTGTGGGATTTGATACTCTAGAGTATTGTAGTTTATAAACTTGATATAACTAACTATATATTCTTAAAATTTTAGTTAATTTTATAATATAAAAGAGGTTGTGATGCATACAATATATTAAAAAAGAAAAACTCATTTGTTCATATTACGTTACTGAATACTATAGAAATGGCATTATACATGAATTCAGAAAGTGTGAGATTGCTGAGGACATATGGTCTGCTTTGGATACTCAATTTGGAGGCATCTTAGTAATTAAATTAAGGTCATTAACTATCAAGTTTAACATCTATAAGAGGCAACCTTACCACAAAAGCATTTAAAGCATATATCAAACAAGATGAGTGTGTTGCAAAATGTTACTTATGAGTTATATGATGAATAATAAGCATAATCAATTATCTATTCTTTATTTCAGACTCAGGAGTATATGAAAATGCTTTTAACTCATTATAGAGCATCAAGATGATGGAAGATGCTATAAGGCATCGTTTATTAGAAGAAGAATATGTAGAAACTTCTGAGATGATGTTTAAGGTATATGCAATTGGTTCTAGCTCATGTGAAGCTATGAATAGGAATATAAACTTTATAATGGGCCCAAGTGAAAATTTTTTAAAGAAAATATCCATAATGCTCAGGACTCTAAGAAGGCCAAATAGAACCACCACAAGAAAGGAAAGTGTCCTTTCCAAAATAAAACATATAAAAAGAGTGAAATACTATAATTGTGACAATAAAGGTCATTTTACTTACAATTGTAATGACTCTAAAAAGGTATAACCTTATAGTACATATCTTTGTTCTGTGTATGTCTATTATTTTATTTTTCTAATAATAGTCTTCCCTTTATATATTGCAGAATTAGGAGTAAAAAAACCATATAACAAATAATATTTATGCCTTTGTAAAGTTTTATAAAATCCTATATAGAACACTAAAGATTTACATGGGTGAGAATTCAGGAGTTTTTGTATAAGGGATTACAAATATAAATTGGACATGCATAGCGGATAACCCGTAATTATAGATAAAGTGTTAACTGCTCTAAAGATTCAACTTCAAACCTGTTACGTACTATCTCCAGAACTTCCCTCTTCACCCTCTCTATCTCCATCCTCTCTTCCAGTTATAGCCAATATCTCAAGTACAAGGATTAGCATGTCTAACAAATGAGTTATATAAACCTTAATCATTTACTAAGATACACTGTAATAAACCCTATACATTTGAAGGTATCCTAACTCCTTCCCCACCTCACATATTTGCCTGTAGTTAACATAATTAAGGTCTACTTTATTTTTAAAAAATTGTTTACCTGTCAACATATTTCAACTTCGGTTCTACAATCAACTTTCCACCATAAAACAACCTTATACTAGCAAATTAGACCATAATTCCACTTTTCATAAGTAAAGGGAAAGAACTATAGCCAAATCAAAAGTAAAATTCACTTGAATATAACCAAATCATTAACACTATAGATTAAACTTAAAAGAAAGTAGATTACTTAGCTATTATCAAATTTTTATGATTCATGCATCTAAAATTACAACCAAACACAAACATGTTAAGTTAAATACAAATGCACTAATCAAGTTCATATTGACTGATTAAATAAACTTCTCATTAGATCCAATAGGTTTTAAAAAATACTCATAACGGAAACTTTTATTCTAGACTATTAAACAAAATGCTCATAATTGAACATCTCATTAAGTATTGAATTCATGAGATAGCTAGGTTCAATTCATGCATATTATTGTAAGACATCCTAAACAAGTTTTTAGGAGAGGATCAGGAGTCTAAATGAAATATAGCTTCTGGTTATAAAGTTCACAAACGATAAAAGCAACATTAGGAAGCTTCATTCTAACATTTTGATTTACTAGACCTTGAGTTTAGGGAACGAGATTTTTGAAGCATTTTGTAATGCTCTTAGAAAAATATCAACAATTATAAATATAAAGTTATCCTAAAATTTGTTAACTAAAGATCCATTTACAAGTAACATACTTCGTAAAAACAAATAGAGTCCTTTACAAACTGAATCGAATATCACAATGCATTGAAAGACTACATAAGCAAGCAACTTTTAACTTTCATAGTAAAGGTTCTAATTTTGTTATTTTCTTAAATAAGGATAACTTTGTAGTGCAAATTTGTTCCATAGAAAATTAAAATTTGTCACACTAATGTTAAGGTTACGTCTTAAACTCCTATACTTATAAAGAATATGTATGTGTAACTAACATAAAAGGCATTTTGACAATGACAATTCTAAAATTTAATAGGTCGCCAATGGAGATATGATTTAAGCAGATGAAGATAAATGCCATAAAAGTATCAAAGAGAGAGTAATAAATTGATTTATCCCTGCGTAGTGGAACCTTCAATCCAATGTAACTACTGTAAGACATCCACATGCAACAGAATATTAAATGTAATATAGTCGTAATCAACTTTGCAAATTAGTGTTTAATATTTAGTTAGTTTGTTCTTATTTAATAATCAAAGGAAATTCAATTTCGTATGACTCTACTTTTATCTTTATTAACACATTTACTACCAACAAGAAATCCCTACAACTAAATCATCGAATAAGGGACCACATCATAGATAGAACAATTTAACAAACATTTCAGGCTTAGGTCGAAAATAGGGAAATACAGCATACAATAAACATAAGCAAAAAATAAGATAAAAGAATCATAAAATTAATAAGGAATGGCGGACCGTAGCATATAATAAACATAAACTAAAAGTCAGACAAAAGAATGGACCTACCACGACGTATTGTCCTTATGTTGTTTCCCAAAATTCTGATAGAGATGTGCAGTAGGTGATTGAACTTGTGATTGAAGGTGTTGTTGCAGTTTGGCCTATTGCTGCTGTGATAAAAGTAGTAGAAAAGCGTGCCAAATTTCTGCAAACGTTTAAACAAAGTGGGAGAGTTTGGTTCTACAAAGGTTTGAAGATTTAAGGATTTAGGGATTTAGGGATTTTGAGCAAAGGATAAAACAGTGGGCTTTGAGGTTTTGGGAGTCACTTTTATTTAACTAACATAATACCACATCAGTAAGTGCTAGGTCCCACTGATATGCACAAATTTTTTTTAAAAAAGTGACATCGTATATGGTGTGACATTTAACTAAGGAGAGTAATTCCTTATAAGATCTATTTCGAGCATTTTGTAAACGTTGGGATTCAAACTGAATACTCTAAAATATTAGAGTTCAACTTATATTTTGATGTACACATTAGAGTTTAAAATAAACTTTTGGCCTATATCTTTATAACCTTTGTTTATTCTTAAAAATTAAATTTACAGTTTGCTATTTTAAAATATTACCAAAAGATCACGTATGATGCGATCTTATGGACAAATGTAGGAAAGCAAATTAAATATAATTTGAAATAATTTAGATGATAATAATTAATGGATCAATCTCATCGTATTAAGACAAAAATGATAGATGAGGACACCTATCAGGGATGACATGGGTATCCGATTAAATGATAGTAATCACTTCAATCGCCAAAACAATTGTAGCAGTTTAATAATTAATAATATAAAAATGTACTTGAAAATAAATAATAAAGATAAGAAAAAATTATTATTGAAAAAGAATTATGTAGGAAAGGTCATCTTGTAACTTGTAAAAAATGATATTATTTTGTAATGATTTTTTATTAACGATCACTAACGCAAATATTGGATATTATTATTTAATCCTTGTAAAGTTGCCTCACTGGTTCTGTAGTAATGCCAATAGTAACGTTGATATAAACCGTATATCAACCAGGAAAAGGTACAAAGTGACATACACTACAAACATGAATTTTTCGTTTGAATCTTGTGATTGTTAGTGCTTATATCTCGCGAGACTGTAAAATAGTTACTTCACAGTTCACTAGTATGAGCCTAGTTAGAAGCTAGAACTGATGATTGCTTGGTATCTCAATTTCAGACCTGTTTTCATTCTTCACCATGGTATTATTTTTTATTTTTATTTTTTACTATGTTTATATTTATTATATTATTTATACTATTAATTATTTTATATTTTTATTTATATGATTTTATCTTTTTATCTTTTATTATTCTTATTATTATCTTTTATATATTTTATTATTTTAATATATATTACATATATACATTGATTTTTATTATGGGTCTATCGGAAACAGCTTCTTTGTTACTACGTATTATTAGACCTCTCCAGACCTCGAACATCAACGAAACTTTTAGTAAATTATTGTTATTATTATTGTGCAGTTGTATTAGGTGGATATAATTGTGATAATGTAATGCTCTTCAGTAGATAAAAGTTTGGTCCGGTTTGGGAAAACTTGGCATTTTCTTACCCTAGACCCACGTTTAAAAGTGGACCTCTGTTATATTATAGTCTTTTAGTATTCCTAACCTTCTAGAGACAAGAATAATTAACATAAAAGAAATTACTTTACTGGAGTATGGTGGATTTGGACAAAGAATTGGGTTATAAAGATGTGTAAAGGTACAATTAGTGAGTTAGGTATGATATGATGTGTTTAAAATTGGGATTAGGTAATAGAAAGATCTTCGTTAAGATTTGCTTGGAGACATTATGGTCCTTGTTAGATGAAAGGTCGTAATCTTATCTCTTCCACACGAGCCAATTCATAAAAGAACTAAATTGCCAAGTAGTGTGAGGAATTTGTCGAAGAACCTCTAATTCTTTAGTCTCTTGTTTGAATTTGTATAAGAATTTCTATCAATTGTTAGAAATGAGGAATTGATGCCTAATGATTACTTAAGTCAGTTAATTAATTAGCCTGGTGATTTATTCATAATCAATTAGAAAAAGGTAAAAAGAACATTAACCAAATATATTCATTGGAGTATGCCATGGCTGACTGATGCCTTGGCCTCAAGGGCTCAAAAAGTAAAGCTTATTATGGAGCAAAGATAGGTGGCGAAGGCAAATTAGGAGCATAACATATGATGACACTTAACCTATTGGCCATTGGAGTATTATTGCGGGGCTTTGATCATTGCACATGAACTTCTTAACAGAAACATCAATGACTACGTGTATCATGCTTCACAAGTTTCCAAGTCATTTTCTTGGGTAGCATAATGAGTTCATAGTTTCCTTCACAGCAAAATTGATGATCTCATTAAATCTTTCATCCTAGACTATTCGTATCCTCCCTACTGCAAAATTCTGGCCGAGTTTTATTGATCTTCTAGGACTTCTTTCACTAGCATGATGAGCCCCTCCTATTCCATTATGACACTCGGTAGTAAGACTCCGTTTTCCCCAACTCTGCTTGTCTCTCTGCCATTGCCTTCCAGGAAAAGACATCTCCTCAATAGTGGACATACCTGGCACATCGACAAAAGCTAGTATTATATGCCTTCTTGACAATAAAAGAAAGGTACAACTTTCATGTTCGAATATTAACGTTAGAATAATCTTTGGTATCAGAAGCATTATGATTGTTTATAAAAAGAATGTTGGAAGATATTCAAGAATGTTTCTCACCCTTCTTCTTATTTTGAATCTTCGACATCTTGACCATGTTCTTACGAGTCTCTGGTTCGTCGGAGCTTACAACTTTCTCCTCCGCTTTGTTCCCTGACATAGCAGCGGCTGCAAAAATCCACGTGGCATTCAACTGTTTGCGAATCATTCGTGCTGCATAATACGGGATCTTGACATTTTTTCTTGTTTGCTTTGATTTCCTACGGCCACTAGCGAACATTAAGCAGTCCATTAAACTCTCCTTAGCTAACCCTTTCATGTCGTAAGCCTGTGATCTTCTCCACAGGCTCTTGCTGTGAGGACTCACCCAAGTGGACAGGCTCAAAGCTCTAGTCGTGTCACTAATGGCAGTTTCTGGCTCATTAAGCAGCAAGTAACACTGAGCTCTATTGCTATGAAGAACTATTCTCTCTTTTCTCCTCTTTAGTGGGCAACATTCCAGAGCTTTAGTGTAATTTACTATAGCTTTCTCAACGTCACCGGACCAAAAGTTGTTGTTTCCTTCTTTTTTCAACTTACCCACAAGTAGTTTTTTCTCATTCAGTTCTTGCTCAGACATTAGCTTCTCTCTCTTTCTTCTTTCCACCTTCAATTCCCATGTCTCCCTCAATGCTCTCTCTGCATTTCGGCTCTTCAACTTTAGGTCATCATATTTGATCTTATGGTAATCTTGTAACAATGTCTGAGTAATAGCTTCTCCAACAGCTCTTCTTTTACCAAGGTTTCTTAGCTCAACCAAATCCACCAGGAACAAAGCTGCGATGTCCATGACCTTGTATCGTGTATCCGTGTCTTTGAGAAGTAAGATGAGAGACTCAATAGCCATATACTTCCATTCGCTGGAAGATCTTGTGATGTTTCCCAGACTCTCTACTACTTGCTTCAAATTTGCTATGCTTTCTCTTCCATTTTTGGAGTTGCACAAAGTTCTTATCAACCCCAGTCCACCAGGTGATGTGCAATTAGCTAAGACATCCCACATGCCACACAAATCCTTCAAGAAGCGTTTGCTGCAGATAAGATTCGTAGTTCTGTCCTTGCAAGCAAAGCAGTTCAAGAGATACAATGACCAGCTTTGCAACTGACCAGCCCATTCCTCAGCCTTTCTGTTCTCTTTCTCCAACCCTCCTCGCCCTCTTGTAAGAAGGTCACGATGGTAGTTCAATCGGTTACTATCTTCTACAGCGATAAAACTTCTGTAGATGTTTTTGAGACAGTTCCTAGCTGTTTCCATGGCTGACTCTACAATCTGCACTTCATTCTCTACAAGAGCTTCAAAGGGTTTTTCATGGCTAGCCAGGTGACCTAGTGCCCGAACAGCAACTCGTTGCTCAACCCAGCTGATTTTTCCCCTGAGAAGTTCTAATAAAGGTAATATGACACCTGATCTAACTGCTTTTTCTGCAAACTGGGAATTGTTCATGGTATATGAACCTATGATATGAGCTGCATAATACGGGATGTAGATATTTTGGCTTCTAAGTAACCATTCTTTGTCCTTGATGCCTCTATCAATCAGTTTTCCCATGCATTCAAAGATACCAAGTGATGGGAATTCAGGGTCATCAGGGTGAGACATGGCAATGTTCCAGAGGCCGCTTAACACCAAGACGTCTTCTTGGTCATCAGTGGAAGGCATTTCTCTCAAATATTGAGTGATTTTGGCTCTTCTGAGAGATGGGTCTGGCTCGTTCATGGTGCAAAAGAAACAAAAATTGCTCGTGCATGTTGCCTCTTCTTGGACTCTCTTACAAGTGCTCCCAAATGAGTGGCTGCTCTTCTGTGCTTCCATTTCAAGATTAAGATGGAACTGGTATTCTGGTGAAGGTTAGAGAACCAATAAACAAAAGGAAGATGCTATAGTGAAGTGGAGTGCCACCATGCATGGTAGATTAAGATTATAAGAGTGGAGGCTGAAATGGAGACTTGAAGATCATATAATAGAGATGTATCCCAAGTTTATAAATTATTCAAGGCAGTCCAATAGCTGGTCTACATCATAAGCGCAGCTGGACAATTTTTAGATCCACTACTTACAAGATTGAATTGAATTAAGTTTTTATTTTTTAAATCGTAAAAATCTAGAAACCTAATTAAGAAATATAAATGTCTCTTATATTTTTTCAAACTCTGTAGAATCTTTTTTAGTGTGATAGACTAATGTAAATTTAAAAAATCACATCGAATAAGGTTACGGATATATTATATAGTAACAATTCTTTTATGAATGCATTTTTTAATTTAAAGCTTTAATTAGACTCAAAGTCAAATCGAAAGCAAAAAGAGTTGATGGACCACTGATCTTTTCAAATAAGAAGCAAATGAGCATGAGTTGAATGGTACGAACAACAATTCATTCGAAGTACTGCAAAGCTGATCATGTTAGTATATTGCAAAAATGTTATATATAATAGTTAGAGTCGCGCAGAGGATACTCAGCAGAGCAGGGAGTCATGATGCTCTCCATACATTGGTCCCTTTAGAGCAAAGAAAACTGCAATGGTCCCCTCCCATATGAAGCCAATCAAATCTTCTCATTTGAAAATAATCTAGTAAAAAGTTGACTAGGATATTCTTAAGTGAAGACTAAAGCTACTTTTGAGTTCGTTTCCAACTCAAAAAGTGAGAAGAAATCCCAAAAACATGTTAAAAGCACCAAGTTGGGGTTGGTCTCAAGAAAATGCGGCTACCATATGCAATCCAGTAACTCCATTAAAATACATGATTAGTCCCAGACTTTGAAGTAATCAAACTAGTTTTAGTAATGATCAAGGACCATAAATGGTGCAGTTCTTATCTTGACAAATGTCCATATCAGGAATCAAGGTGTTTGCCCTAATTTTATCTGCTCTTTGGGCACTTTATCAGACGTTGGCAAAGTTAAGCGTGAAAAAATGATGCGTAATTTCTGGTATAAAGTCTGTGGAAAGTAAAAGTAAAATTGATTTGGGTGTACTTTTGATTGGCATTCAGGTTTGCTGAAGGAATTAGTGTAAGTTTTGTTCTTTGCGTTATCTTGTTATTGCTAGTAATTAAAATATAATGCTGCTAAAACAAGATTGATTGCAAATATTAACATTATATATAACATTTGGATAATTAATTATAAATAATTTCGTTAGTAATTGTTGGGCATGTTTCTGGTTCAATTGAACTGGTCCAGTTGCTCAAAAAGGCCAATTCAGCCAATTCTGGTTTAGTTTTTAACTTGTTCCGAGGGATATCAAGTGTGCTTGTTCTTTTCCTGTTCTATCTTTACCTAATTTGATATGTTTTGCACTCATTTAGATATTTACATTATTATAGATAAACTTGACATTGCCAATCATTAGTTCATTTAATGGGGCTAACTATGTATTGTGGGAAGAATAGCTTTAAAACAACTGATAAAAGTTGTTATTTTATGACTAGAAGGCTGCATAGTTAAATCACGGAAACAATTTCTTTGTAAAAGCACAAAAGTAAGGTTGTGTACATCAATAACCCTCTCCAAATTCTCGTAGAACCGAAAGTTTTGTGCTCTGATACGTTGACTTTTTAACTATGTATTGTGGGCTTAAGAAACATCCAAGCTTTTATGTGGTCCAAGCTACAGCATTATGTTACAGGTGAGATTAGTTACGTGTTCTCACATAGTTCATCAACACATAGAGACAACCATCAAATGACGCTTTGGTTATTTTGAAATTGTGAAAGAGGTTTAGGATATCCTTACTACACGTAATTCTACATATATTAATGATGCTCATTAGTTTCAATTACTAGGAACTCGAGAAGAAGCTGGACAATCTGTATGTGATTTTCTTTCACAATTGCAAGCTATTTAGGATGAACTTGTTGATTTTGATCCAAAATGGCACAATAAAAAAGATGAGTTTTACTTCCACTAATAGGATCATAAGAATTTAATGAAATTTTTTATATCCCTTCATTTGAAATTTGAACCAATGTGTGGTTCTCTTCTACATCATGATCAATTTTAGGGATGACAATAGGCCGACCCATGGGCCAATTCCGTCAATTTTTTTGAGATAAAATTTTAAAAATGAAAAGTATAAAATAGTATCTTTTTTTTAATTGAGCCTAAATCTGAGCTGTTCATGTTCAGGCCTGCCTGAGGCTCAACTCTTATAAACAAAATGATGTCATTTTGTATAGAATAGTTGAAAGCACCTGAATGTAGGCCCATGAGCCGACCTATTGTCATCTCTAATCAATTCCTTTAAATATAGTTTTAATTGAGCTTATATATGAGAAGGTCAAGTTAACTACCCTAAAATCTTATAGTTACTCTGACATTGTCTTGGCTAATGTAGGATCCACATGTTCTCACTCAGAACTTGGACATCAGATATCTAAACTTCCGATCAAGTCACCAAAAAGGGTCTTAAAAAATTTCTAGTCAACACAGCAAGAGTCTTATATTATTATTATGGATACTAAGGAATTCGTTAATTCTTCTAATTCTAACCTTGTTGTGCTTCTTGATCAAATTGATCTCGATACCGCCAAACAAGTGCTTCTTTCTTCTCAATCTGTTAGTTCTAAACATTGATCTTATTTGTCATACCAAGTATTATTTCTTCATAGTATATTGATTATGCATATTGCAATTATATAGGTTATATACCTTCATTGTTCAAAATAAACAATCAACGTTCCACGTACCCACTCTACACATTTATTGATAATTTTCTTATGTCTGTTTACCATGTTAGTACTGTGCCTACATGTATCCTTATATTACGAATACCTTCTTAGTTATAAATTTATGACTTCATCTAATCTATGATGGTCAACTATGTGATCTTCGTTTTGATATTCATTTTTTTAAGTTATGGTTGCCATGTGCAAGATCTAAAGATGGGTAAATCTTTAGGACAAGACATAAAAAGGGATGATTGTTTAACTTACATCACTTTATTTACCCTTAAGTCAATCTAATTGTAGTGTCATTATTACATTTAAAACTAGGCACTCTGGTCTTGGTCATATTTCTTGTCAACATTTGAATTTTTTAATTTCCAATTATTTTGTTAGGATCTATTAAACAAGTTGTTGGGTATTCATCTTGTTAGTTAGCCAAACATCATACCTTACCTTTTAATAATAGCAATTATAAGCCATTTATATCATTTGATTTAATCTATTATGATATTTGGGACCCTTCTCATATTCTTACTATAGGAGGTTCAAGATATTTTATTATCGTTGTTAATAACTTTTCTCAATATACCTAGATTTATTTGACAAATAAAAAATTTAACTTGAAGGACATATATGCTTAGTTTACTCAAATGATCAAAACTCAATTTCTTAAAATAATCAAAGTCTTTAGAAATTATAATGCTATGGAATATAAAGATAATTCTTTCCTTTCTCTCCTTTCTTAATATGATATAGTGCTTCATCGCTTTAGTCCAAGTAGATCCTAATAAAATGGGAGAGTTAAGAGAAAACATAAATACATTTTTGACACAGTTAGGGCCATACTCATTTCTTCCTCTAGTTCTAAGAATTTTTTTTTAATAAGTAGATTTTACTATTATTTATGCCATCAATCGTGTTTATGCTAGAATTATAAGTAATCAATCACCTTATGAATATATTTTTGGTCGTATTCCTAAATACAATATCCTTCAAGTTTTTAGTTCCACATGATTTCTTTTGGCCACATGAGTGTTCTAAATTAGAACCTCAAGCTCATTTATTTTGTTTTTCAGGGTATGGTAATAAACACAAGAGATATAAATGACAGTATCTTGTCCTTAGATATCTCTGAATCTTTGGACATATCACCTTCCAGAAGCATAAAATGTTCTCATCATTATCTTTTTTTTTAGATCTTGTTTTCCACTCCTTTGTTTATTAATCCTTTAACTGATTTGTTTTATGATTTTATTGACTCACCAATTTTTTCTGAATCTCTCTCAGTTGTAGACAAAGTTCTGAGTACCGTACCGGGTTTGATACCGGATTGAGTTCTGGTACGGTACTGTACCGGTACCGGTTAATACCGGGTACCGTTTCGGGTAATTTTTAAAATTTATAAAATAGTCCCTAAACTTTTTATAAATTGCAAAATAGTCCATTATCATATTGTACTATATACTCTATAAGTTTACATTAAGTCATAAACTAATCAACCATATTTCTAAAAATCATAATAATATTATTTAACCACCAACATTAATATGAAATAATAATA
>JAOQMM010000171.1:17858362-17868448 GCA_027563515.1 Erythroxylum platyclados | reverse complement strand
ATTCAGCATCTTAAAAAATTGGCTTCTATAGTTGCATTGAAATGCGATATAACTTATATTTTGACCAAGATTCACATATTTTTCTTCCAACAGTGATGTTAACTTTCTTTGCTCATAATCTGCAGGCGCTAAATTTAATTTTGCTCACATCCTCTGAGTTATCTGACCTTCGAGATCTTTTAAAGGCTCTACGGGAACCTTCCAGTTGGATCAGATATCAACTGGGGGGTCACTGTGGGGTGCCAGGCAGGCCGCCTAATCATTTTAGGATAGGGGTCTGTCAAAAGTTGTATGACATCTAGTCTATTTCTTAGATTAGAAGTTTTTTATGATAATCCATAATACTATCTATCTTAAACAAAGTATGTTGTTAATCTTTTATCTTGCATAGGTATAAGTGACAACAAAATTGCTTCTATCCCTTTTGAGAGTGATGTTCATCTCACACCAATAGATGGAAAACTTTTAAAGACCTAAACTTGTATCAAAACTAGTGGAAAGTTTAGTACACCTTAAATTTACTCATAGATGGAAATTCAAATCAAATCCATCCTAACCTTGCCTAAAGTCAACTACCTCAACTTGAGTTGACTAAACTTTAGATAGTACTTGAGTTTTTTACAATTTTCAATCTACAAGCCAGAATTAGGCTCAAGATTCAAAGTATGAACCAGCCTAAAGCCCGAATGCTACCTATTATATTATTGAAATAACATCATTTTGCTAAAAAAACAAAGCATTTTCATTTCCAAAAATAATAAACGAGTTTCCTACTCTCCTCATATATCCTTCAATCCTACTATTGTTTTTTCATTAAAACCTCTCAATAAGCACACTTTCATCTCTCACTTTTCTGCATATATCTTACTCTTATATTCTGCCTTTGGTCTCTAGCTTTTAGGTCTTCATTGTGCCTTTCCCTCACTCTCGTGCACACCTCTAGGCTCATGCCTTCATCATTATTGTGCCTTTATCTCAATTAGGTAATGTTCTTTTCATCTTAGTTTTAAACCATTTTATTACTATATTTCTAGAATTTTTGAGAGATCAAAGAAGAAGACATAAAATGAGATTGATATGAATATTAATTACTTTGTGGATCCTAAAACATGATGACTGGGTTTAAGGGTGATATTTTGCATGAGCATTATTGTTTGGGATTTATGTTTTGCCTTATATGTAGGTGTTACACTATTGCCCTATTTGTTCTTGAATGTTGAATAATTTGTTTTGTTTTATCCAAAAAATTTGGGATTTCTTTAGGCTCTGTTAAATACATTCCATTATTCTTAGCTAGATAGTTTGCAATTTAATTAATTTAAGTAATTCCCCAATGTTTTATGAATGTCTTTATAATAGTAACGGAAGTCGAAGAAGTATATATCATTTCTGATGAATAGGGAATTAGTTTAGAATGGTTTTATCCACTTTGTATATTTTTAAATGATATATTAGATTATTGTGAGTTTTTTTTCTTAAATTTAATGTTCATAAGGTATTTTGTAATAATAGATTTGCTAAAATGCCTCAATATTTTCATATTTAAGATTATTGAACCCACATCTAGTGCACATATTTATCATATTAGCAGTATAGTTATGGATTAATTAAATGTTGATTTTGGTATTATATATTTGGTGTTGTGTAAGGGCAATGAAAGAAAACAATAGTAACATCATGTTTAAACTACTTCTTTCTTACCATCATTGATCTTGCTTGATGTGTGGATTCTTATATATAGAAAGGAGAGAACAATTAGGACATTGCTTATCTTGTATATTCTCTTTTAATATCATTTCTTGTTAAAATCCTTTCAACATTAATGCTCACATATTATATCACCAACTAACTAGAATGCCTTAGAATTTTTTTCCTATATAAAGTAGATGAAATGATAGTGTTTATATAAAAATAAACAAATGCAGGAGAAAGAAAAGAAATTTTTAATTGATGCAATTAATTGGTTAACGCCATTTCCTTAAATAATGCTTTAGGCCATCTCTTATGCAAAGAGCATTCATAGTTTCCAATAGATCACAATCAAGTCCTTTGTGCTCTCCCTTTCCTTCTTATTTTTATTATTTAGCTTCATTTGAATTTCTAATATTGTATTGGTCATATCATATAACACATATGCTTAAATTTTATTACTATAGGTATATGTATTTATTTATTGTTGTATATATATGTATGTATATGAATTGATTTTACAATTATCTTATTTATAATTGTTTCAAATGGATAAGCATAATCCTTTAACAATAAGGCAATACGACAAAGAGTTCTAATATGATATATGGTAATCTACTAAGTGAAAAAAATTCAGGTTAAAGGAATCGATTATTTGAGTTTAAGAAGAAATGTTTGGAATCATTTCATCAAAAGTAGATCAAAAAACAAAGTTAAAAAGGCCAAATGCAAGTATGGTCATAAGATGTTGGTTTGGGGTTTTAAAGGTAGAACCTTTCATTTGAAAGAACACATGAAACTCTTGCAACAGAAAGAAGATGATATTAAGGGGTCAAATATTTTATACCCTTAACCTAATGAAAGTGAAGGGTTAAATGACTGATATGGCTTATAACTGTAATAGATTAAAGCTTTTGCTAGTCAAGATGATCATTGGTGATGAACAACCATTCGCTATTATTGATAGTCAAAATTTCAAGATATTTGTCACCTCACTACAATTAACCTTCAAGATCCCAACTCAAAATATCACGAAGAAAAACATCTTTAAGATTTATAAAGATTAAAAGAATTTCATATTGAAGATATTTGAAGTATTTATGGACTAGTTGCTATCATATTAGATATGTGGATTGTCGATAAACAAAAGAAGGGTTATATGATAGTGACAACATATTATATTGAAAATAATTGGAATTTATGTAGTTAACTTATGAAATAAATAATATTATTTATTTTTTATCATTTGTTCATTGATTATGTTATAATTAATATTTTTTTCATGTTTTTAAATGATAGGTTTATTTATGTGTCGACACCTCATACAAGTGAAAGGTTGACAAATATATTGGTTGAGTGCTTAATAGATTAAAAAATCAACGCCAAGCTCTTAACCATAACTTTGGATAACTATATCACAAATGATGCTATGATCAAAAAAGTGAAGAATAAGTTATGGGCTTGGAGTTTACTAATAGATGGGAGGTTATTCCATATGTCATTTCATGTATATCGTGAATTTTATAATGAAAGATGGATTGGAGGTAATAAAGGAAGAGGTAAAGGCAATTCGAAATAGTGTAGCATATTGGAGTATGATAACTAAAAGGAGAAAAATTTGAAGATGTTGCATGAAAACCATACATTTCATGTATAAAAAAGATGGTTTTGGATTATCTAACCAGATAAAATTCAATATTCAAGATACTAGAGTTGACAACCAAGTATATTGGGGTGTTCATTAAGTTGAGACAAAGAGATTCTCAATATACTTACTTGTCAACAAAAGAAAATTGGGAGTTAGCTAAAGGAAATTGTGTTAAGTTTAAAAAAATAACATATCATAAAGTATAGAGTTTACCTTTAAACATTTTTAGTACTTAACTAGCTTTAGGCACACATCAGGACTTTCATAGTCTTAGGATGAAGTCAACTATAATGGGCTCACTATCCAACTACCAGTACTTAAAGCAAACTTTGAAGTAATAGCAGATACTAGAATTGCTAGGAGGTCTTGTGCAATTGCTACATGATTAGATAATCACCTTCATATGACTTCTACCATAATAATATATCAAATTGCTCATAATTAGCTACAGCCATAATATTTGCCTTCAAATAATTGTCCAACCCTATCCTACTTTAAGGTGTCCTTACATTTTTTTTATTTAATGAATTCCTTAAAAAGAGAAGTCAAACTTTTAATTATTCTTGATGATGATGATGATGTATCAATATATAATATATTGTGATCCTTATATTTGTCCATTCTTAATTGTTAATTATTAAACAAATCATATTAGAATTGTCTAATGATATTAATACGACCTTTATCCTAATCACCATATAAATGTCGATAAAAAAAATTAAAACCCATTCATCTCGTACATCAAGTCTATTTTTCATTTTTAATATTATGATAGGTACAAAGATCATTCTTTTAGTTAAAAGTTTCTTTAAACAAATGTCCAATGATGAAGGTATATTTATTTGTTAATTATCATTCATTTATTTAATAAAATTATTATATAATTGTGTATAATTTACATAATATTTTTCTATATATAAATAAAGTGGTACAAGCTATTGATGATCATAATTATAATGATTAGATAGCCCTTTTCCCTTTAATGTAGGTTTTTTATCTTTACTATTTTTATGTAACTGATTTGCTTTTTTATAAATGAAATATAAATCTGTACTTGTGTGGTTTTATACAGATTAACAAGTAAAACTTCATTCTATTACATCTGTTAGTTTAGATAAACTCAAATTTTACTCCAGTCTCTAGTTTGTCACTTGTATTTGGAAAATTAGATTCTATTTTGTATTTGTTCTTGCATTTTGTGATTAATAAAGATATTTAAATTTTTAATACATAATTAACCTAATCAAATTTATTAAGAACAGATAATATATTGGTTATCATAATAGTCTAGGACATCTCTTTCACTAAATCTAAAGTGTTTATTCTTCTATTACACACATTATACTTCTCCTTTTAGTACTTTATACAATCCGTAAAATTGAAACTATGATGGCCAGTCACAAATTCAAGAATCAAGCTTAAAGAGAATCAATTCAACCCAAGAAATAACTAATTATGCATAAATAATTGATAAATCCAATGTTAATTACATTAGTAACCCTAACTAGGTATTTAGTTGCTAATCAGAATGTGATTGAAATGAAAACGAAATAATCTAATCATAAAAGAAAGTGAAGGAGAAAGAACTAAAAGAAATATCCCTAAATTGCTTCCAAGTTGGAATCAATCTTCCTTTAATCTTACTCCTAAGCTCTCCTTGATGCTAAGAAAGAAAAAGAAAAACTTAATTAAAAATCCCCCTAAATTACCACTCAAAAGGGTATTTATAGTCTAAAGTTATATAAAAATGTGTTAAATATTGTTCAAATTATATTTTTATGCGTCCTTAGATTTTAGGCCATGAGTGAGATGTCATACACAATTTGACAATGGTGTCAGTTATAAATATAAGAGGTATATGGTATCATTTTTATTTCTATTTCCATAAAGATTAACATTGCGTATGATCCGTATAAGTCTAGCACCAGGACCATGTCTTATATTAGTGCTCAGTCTAGCCCTTATTACCTAATTCCCTAATTCTTGACATCTTCAAGGTTGAATTGATCTTTGATGCCTTCTACAAAGTAATTTTCCATTATGATAACTTCTAATAAGCTTCAACCTCTTCTTGATCAGGCAACTGTGGAGAATATTACACTCAAATTTGGAATTTTACCTCTAATTATCACTTATAAATCAATGCCCAAATATGAGAAAATATCATATACTTAACATAAAATATGCTATAAAATGCTTTATAGGTTAATTTAGCCCCTATAATCATGAAAAATATAAACTTATGAATGTATTACAACTCAATTCTATTTCTTTCTTGGTGATTGCTTTATCTTATAGAGAAGTAAGAAACAAATTGTTGTAACTCATTCCAGTACTAAAATTGAAAATTAAGCTCTTACCAACATTACTTCTAAACTCAAGTTATTGTGTTGGCTATTACAAGATATGGGAGTTAAATATTCATTAGCTAATGCTATTTATTGCGATAATCGTAATGCTATTTAAATTATTCGTAATTACATATTTCATGAGCGAATAAAATATATTGAGAATGATCATCACTTTATTCATTATCTTCTTCAATAAGGAACAATCTCTGTTGTTATCATATCATCCTATGATTATATAGTTGACATCTTCACCAAAGCTTAATTGTCAACTTGGTTTAATGAACTAATTAACAAACTCAAGTTTGTTTCATTTACATTATCTTGAGTTTGGGGGTTTTTAGTCAAATAAAATATAATATTGTAAAGGCAAGAGGTATGAATTATTTTCTAACATTTTTTCTAAATGTCTAAATTAGTCCTTACCATTATCTATGATATCACATTACATCATAACGTTTTCAAAATGGTACTAGTAGTATCCTAAATCCTGAGTTAAGTTTTGGCAACTTTTAGATATGAGTCACACTTGTTGGATCTGGGGAGCCCACTTTCATAGGAGATCTACGTTATGGACCTAATGAGGGAAGATACTCGTGGGCCTGGACACCACACTTTAACCCAAAACCTTAAGGCATTAGGTTTATGAGTCCTTTCCACTTATATATCCTTCACTAGTTTCATCTCTTTCTAATGTGGGATTCCCCACTCACACTTGAAATCCCAACAATCTCCCCCCGAAATGTGAACTTCTACATTGGGCTTAGACTCCTTCTTAAGCGAAAGCCATTTTTCTCTGCCTTTTTCTTAGCAATTCGAGTATATAGCGTTACCAAGAACCCTTTTACTCCACTGGTCTGGGCCCACTAGGAGTCTCCTTGCTCTTCTTCGTTAAGAGGCAACCACAGGATCCGACTACCGTTTCCATACTTGTCCCTTATCGAAACATCAGCTCTGATACTACTTGTTGGATCTGGGGAGCCCACTTTCATAGGAGATCTATATCATGGACCTAATGAGAGAATATACTTGTGAGCCTGAACACCATAATTCAACCCAAAACCTTAAGGCATTAGGTATAAGTAGGCAATTTAGACCTACTGGGCACTGATATAGTCTTAAAAATGATTCCTTTAAACACTTGTTTAAGGTATGGTTTTTACATTAACGTTTCATAAAAGATCTAAATAATTCTTTACGGTTATCTTTATTACCATTTTTAAGGTGCAATGAGTATTATTTTAATAATATTAATGTGCAATAAGTGCTATTTTAGTAATGCTGGGATCTAAAGTGATATCAGAGATAATGGTAAGGACTTACTTAGACCTTTTTATGAAACCTTGATGTACAAATCACACCTTTAGCCTATTGTGAAAACATGATTTATTGCATATAGGGATGGTGATAAGTTAGGCTTAACTCGATCGAAGTCTGAATCAAGCTCGTGTTGTTCATCATTGATCAAGCTCGTGTTCTTCGACCTAGGTTGCACCTAAGTAATTAGGCCAAAATGACTACTTTGACATTATTTTAAGAGTTAACTGAACCAATTTTGAGTTGTTTGAGTCAAGATAGATCAACCCTTCTGAATTTAAACCTTTTCTGAAGTAAAATGTTTTCCTAATCTTAATTATGTAATATTGGTAAAATATTTAGAAAATTAATTTTAAATAGCATCTTGATTTTTTAATTTATTCATATACTTATAACTCTATAAAGTGAACTCTTCTTGTACATATTTAATGTGCAAGAATAATATAATTGTATAAAACTATTATGCTCTTAGTTATAAATAAGTGAAAGTACGTATAATACCGTTGTATCAATTATGGTAGTTGTAAAAAGTTGAAGTTTTGTTTATATTCGTGTTTACATGAAAAAAGAAAATAGTGACATATTGTAGTCATTTTCAAAGACATGACAAATAAAGTTTGACTCTTAAACTTATTTATCAGGGAGAAACTTGCAACAATTGAAAGTGTGCTAATATGTTAAATACGTTTTAAAGATAATTCATTGAGAAAATTTATGAATTAAAGTTAATTGAGGGACTTGATTGGTTGAATTAAGTGTTAAATACAAAAAAATTTCAAACTTTACTCAATTTCGCAATCATAGCCTGAACTTCAAAAAGTGGCAATAAAATGCTCAAACTTTCAATTTTTTTTCAATTCTAGCCTGATCTTCAAAAAGTGGCAATAAAATGTTAAGCTTTCAAAAAAATTTATTTTAGCCCGATGTTAGTATTTATGTTAAGTTTGCTGACGTGACTTGTCACTTGTTCCAGAAAGCCTAATTATTAATACACGTAAGCCAAAACTAACACAACAAATAAAGATTAATGAAACGACGTCGTTGTTAAGAATTGAATCCCTAAATTATTTTACACAGCCTCAGCCCTTCGTTATCTATTTGTTCTCTCAATGCTCTTAGCTCTTTGTTTTTTGTTTGTTCTTCCATCGCCCCAAACTATTCTCGCATTGCAACGTACTACAACAATAAGCTCTTTGTTTTCAGTTCGTTCTCTCGATGTCCTCAGCGTACAGACATTAGGGCTGCGTGATATGAAAATCAAAGGGTAAAGGCGTCGAGATAATAAACTAAAAATGAAGAGAAAAATTAAAACACTGATATCGGGCTAGAATTGAAAAAAATTGAAAATTTGAACATTTTATTGTCACTTTTGAAGTTCGGGCTAAAATTGAAAAAAATAAAAAATTTGAGCATTTTATTGCCACTTTTTTAAGTCCGAGCTATAATTACAAAATTAAGTAAAGTTTGAAATTTTTTTCGTAATTAACTCTTGACTTAAACTAAATTCATAATTACTTATTTCAAGTTAAAATTTGAGTAGATTTATACCTAATAGTGAGACAAATTAAATGTCAGCTAACATAAGATTTACCCGTATGTACAGAATCTAATTAAATCAAAATTTCTTAAAATAGCTCACCTGCAAGTACGAACCTTGGTAATTTTGGTCTTTTGGTTAATAAAAAGAGCTAAATCCCTTCATAATCTTAACAATGGCAAATATTGGTATTATTGTGTGGCCCAAAAAAGACGACCAGGAAGCCTCCGTTGAAGATATTCTCTTCCCTCAAGACCAACAAGCTTTTAATCCCTCTCAATTGGAGCTTGAAGGCTGAAGCCCAGTCTTGTACCCTACAAATTGCTAAATGATTCCAAGGTTGCAATGGTTTGAGGAACCCAGCTTTTAATCCTCTTAATAGGCTGTTATGGGAAATACAACAGGCTTCTACTTAGCCTTTGGTTTCCTTCACCAAATCTCTGAGAAGGCGAAGCCTGATATTGAGGAACCGAGTTTTTTAAGTCACTGCTTGGAATAGTTAAGCCAATGAAATGAAATAATGTTATATAGTAAAATTTTGTTTATTATTTTACGTTTTATTCTAAAATTTTAAATTAGAAATAATTTATTTTTATTATTTAGGATAGAATGAGATGTAATATAAAATTCTCCTCTTTCATTCTATTTCATTCTATTTTGTTAATAATAGTCTAACCAAACATAGCAATCATCTTAAACAATTATTCCACTCAATAAGAAATAAATAATCTTGTGTACTTCTCAAGATTTCTAGTGCAAGGAAAGTAGGCATATTGATGGTACACCTGGAGGGATTTTTATAATAATTCTAGAAATACTCAAGTGAAAATCACTTGCAAAAGTAGCTTACAAGTTACAATTAACTGTGTCCATGCTCGCTTTTCCAGCTTCTACCTTTACTTTTTTATCTTTTTTAATTTTAGGAACAGAGGAAAGTTTGGGTACAGGTTACACCTTACAAGGCACGCTTACCAAGACAACTTTGCACTACAAGTCTTGCGGGTGGCCGGATACCCCACCAAAGTTACCCAGTCGATTATATGTCATGTCAACCTCACACGTGGTTTCCAGCTATGGGGTTTTCAATTTCAATCATAACCAGCTGTACCAAACTCCCGCACCCCTTCAGCCCATAAGCACCAGAGCAGCCCATGGCCTACCACAAACATCATTAAGATGCTAATGTTTGTAATAAAGATACCACCAGACGACATGCATTAACTCTTAAGGGTTCTTGTTGATGAGTTTAGGAATAAATTAATGATTAAGGAATAAAATATTGGTGATTAATTATATATTAAACATTTTTTTCATACCTTATTTTTAGGTATTTTTAGGTAATACGAGAAGAATGTAAATCATTTCTTAGTGCGTAGCAATTAACAAACATTTTTTAATTAAAATATAATTAAGTAATAATTAATTAATCAATATAATAATTAATAATTATTATAATAATATAATAATTATTATATTCATTAATTATATTTTAATGAGATAATTAATTAATTAATTAATTAAATTATAATTAATTAGTTAATATATAA
>JAOQMM010000171.1:17781275-17796236 GCA_027563515.1 Erythroxylum platyclados | reverse complement strand
ATAAAACTATGTATAGTTATGTATGGTACTATAACATACATGTATAAGTAATATATGTATCCATACATCACACCTATGCTATATATACACCTAATATAAGATGTAGGTACGATACACTATTATATGTACACATATATACATAGTTGTATATAATATAGTATATATTATAATATATACTATATTATATCATATGTATATTATATATACATAACTATATTGTATATGCACATAATATATACATAATATAATGTATATGTGCAATATGCATGTATGTAATGTGTGTGTACCTATGATGGCATCTATTATGTATATATATAGCTATGATTTGATAATATGTATGTACGTATTTATGTATATATTTACGTAATGTTATATAGTACATAACTATACGTACATAGTTAAGATGTATGTATACACACATATTATGTGTGTATACCATACCCATACCTACATAGGTGTATAATAGGTGTAGGGATATACACATATGTTATGCATACACATACCATATAGTACATGTTGTATGTGTATATACTTATGTATATATACATATATACACATACAACATGGTGTGCCTGTAAAAGTGGACGAGTTCATCATTCCCATGGATTTCGTCATGTTAGACTTTGAAGATGATCGAAACTGTCCACTAATTCTTATTATACCATTTTTGAACACTAAAAGAGCTTTGGTAGATATACATGAAGACAACCTTATCCTTCAGATTGGTAATGAACAAGTGAAATTCAATATGAATCAGGTATTAAAGAATCCGAAGGAGGGAAGCTCATTTATGAGAATTGATGTAGTCAAATATTTAAAGGAAGAGGAAGAGGAGCAGATGATAAAGGAGATAAGCTTGAAGAATATAAGAAAGTCTACGAAGAAGAGGGAATAAGGGTGATTGTAAAAGAAGAGCAATTCACCTTCTTAAAGGACAAACTGTTGGACTCAACTGAAGATTCAGGGAGTTTTATTATTCCCTATTTTATTGATAGTTTGTTACTTAAAAGGGCATTATTGAACATACATGGAATTTTATGAATTATGTCCTTCTCATTATCTTACAACATGTAGCTTACTTACAGGCTAGTAAACCAAAATTGGGCGACGCGGTTGAAAGCAAGTCACTTATAATAGACCTAGGTTGAACGTAAACGTGAAGAGTATGTCAATCTAATGACATGAAAAAAGCACTACTTGGGAGACAGCCCAAGAATTAAAATTTTTATTTTTAATATTATTATTATTATTTTCATTTTATTTTGTTGGTTCTTTGTTATGTTTATTTTTTTAATGTTTATTTTGTAAGGAGTGAATTGCTATTTTATGACATAGGATGTCTCCAAATTCCATCACCACACCATCACTGTCGAAATACTATAAGTATTCTTGCTCTAACTTTTTCTTTGTTATTATTTTTCTTTATTTGTATTGTTTTATTTTCCATGTTGAGAACAATATGTTGTTCAAGTGTGGGGATGTATATGCAATTGCATATCAATTATGTTTGAATTTTATATTTGTATTGTGTTAGTTTTTTTTTTATGTTGGCATTGCAGATGTGTGCATTGTGTGAATGTGCCAATGGCAAGAATTAAATGGAATTAGTTTAGCTTTGAACATGGTTATTTAATTTGTAAAAGCATATAGACTTATGAATTTTATGTTTTAAGTATCTTTGGATGAATATGCATGCTAATTAAGATATGACACCTATTCTTCACTTTGGGAAATTTTTTGTATGCATTTATAATTATATTCCATTGAATTGGTTAGCATTATTAGTACCCTTTCATGAGAATGATTGACTAAATAGAAATGAGGTAGGCTAAGAAATTGAAAAAATAAAATAAAATAACTATTCTGTTGGTCCTTTTTAAGAAAACTGGGTTAAGAATAAAGTTGGTAGCCAGTTGAGAGTTGTGGTATAGCTGAGCAACTGGGGGTATTCATGACAAAATGTTTATCTTCACATCAAAAGGCTAGAATGACACTCCAACAAAGTTAAATAAACAATTTGACTTAGTTGAGTAACTGTAGGACATTCATGACAAGGTGTTTGCCTTCGCGTCAAAACACTAGGTTATCATTAAAGAAAATCTGAAAAAAAAAAGGTGTTGCAATAAATAAATCTACTAATCTTTTAAAAATAGCAAGAATTTTCAAGTACTTAGTGATAGTTTTCCTTTTTTTGCTTGATCAATAATAATAATTGCATGCTTACAAGTGCCATAGGTGTATGAATAGGGTGTTAATATTTTGATTGATATGTATATTCAAATTAAAGCACTTAAACATGAAAGGAATAAGTTAGTATGTTGGCACATTTTGAATGGCTGGTGTTTCGGTTTAAGTTAATTCCATAAGATTTGATGCCATTATACCAATACAATATTGTTGTATGATTGTGTTTGTTTGTAGTTTTTAGTTTTCCTTTAGGACAAGTAAAGGTTTAAGTGTGGGGATGTTGATAGGTGTAGATTATACTATGTTTTTCTAGATGTTTAACTGTGTTTTTAAGTATCTCTTAGATGATTATCACATGTATAGGGTTATAATTGTGTTATTATTAATGTTTGTATGTATTCTAAGTGTTTGTTTGATTTAGAGCAAGAATTGAATCTTAATTTTATGTTTTAACAGGTGTTTGATGTGTTTTTTAGTGTTGGAAATCAGGAAATTAAATAATGAAGAAGATGGAGGAAGTTTAAACATGTAGGAGCACGATCGTGACTCAAAGAGCATGATCGTGATAGGAGATTTCCAAACACGATTTTTTGCATCTTTTAGGGTTCGAGGCTATTTATGGAACCAAATTAAGTGGAAAAACCCTAGAAACAACCCTAGAACCTTAACACACTATTTAAGAATGTGAAATACACTAAAAAATACAGCAGTCACAATTAAAAGTGAATCAAAGTGGAAAGATGAAGAAGAGCATCAGGAAAATCCAGTATTTCAAATCAAGGCATTAAAGTTCTGTCTCTTTTCCTTTTTGTTTCTTTAATTATCCTTAATGTGTAATTGGATTTCTAAGATGTTTATCATGTCTATGGAGGTATAAACTCATATAAATAATTATTCTGGATTTATTTTGTGACTTTATTTGTTTCGAATTCAATATATTTCTGGATGTTTATAATAATTTTTTATGCTTAAAATTGACAACAAACGAAGAGAGTGAGTCAAAAATAATCATTAGATTGTACAACGAAATTTGGCAGTTAATAGACCCACAATTATCAAGTTAATAATCATTCGAAGAGAGATCTTGTTTGAGAAATTGATTATCTATTAAATAACTTTAGATCTAATTGAAGACATTAGGGATAGTTTTGTGAATCACGAGATTACAAATCTAGATATTTTGAATTCATTCAGGGTTAATTGAATAGATCTTGAGAGAGAATAATCAATACCTTAGGAATCTAAGATCAAACATATAAATTGAATCAACAATAGTAAAGGAAACAAAATAACGAAAGAATAAGTCCTAAATATTCAATCTTGAACAAAACCCTCATTTTATTAGCAGCTCATTATCTAATTGCTTATTTGCTTAGTTTTATAATTTGTTTTAATTTTTGTTATTTAAATTAAATTCAAATCAATTTCTAAATACCTTAGCCAAAGTTAGGTTCAAATTGTTAACTATTGCATAATTCTCTTAGGAACGATAACCTCTTATACTACAAGATACGATCCTTATACTTACGGGTACTGGGAGTTTTATTACTAGATATAAAACTTGATCAACAATTTTTGTCAAGCCATTAAGGCCAGGACCAAGAGCCTTTGAAAGGACCCATCCCGGACTTCCCCTTTCGAAACCTGAGTGGAGCCCTACGGCGACGTCACGGTAACCCTCCAATTGATATCTAACTCAACCGAAGGGTTCCCGTAAAGCCAAGCCGTTCAACTGTTAAAAACCTTTTTTTTTATTTTAGTAGTTAAGAGTGTGGAAAATAATGGGAACTTTTTCTTTTCAATCATTTTACTAAAATTTTCAGCAACACAACGGTTATATTTTGACGCTCCCAAAATTTTCAAAAACCTGCATAAATTATTTAAAACACTTCTATATTCACACCAAGTTCTCAACTACAAATTATGGACTTCAAGTCCACTTACAAGCAACCGCAAACAAATAATTCTCAACATTTTAAAAACATTATTGAGAGTCAAAGCTCTCGTAGTTTATTATGACAAATATATTTATAAATCCACTAATATTCACAAGATCACACTTTTGAACACTTTCTAAAATAACTTAAAACATAGCACATACATGGAAAAAATAACACAAACACAATAGCACCCGATGATACAATCTAATCTTATGATGGAGTCCCAATTACTGCAGCACTTGTACGCATACCTGGGGTGGTTTGTTAAAAAAACATAAAAATAAAGGTAAGCTAAACGAGCTCA
The DNA here is from genome assembly GCA_027563515.1 of Erythroxylum platyclados. NCBI lineage: Eukaryota > Viridiplantae > Streptophyta > Magnoliopsida > Malpighiales > Erythroxylaceae > Erythroxylum > Erythroxylum platyclados. The sequence continues at coordinate 17,791,805 of JAOQMM010000171.1, read as the reverse complement.
GTGAGTGTAATCAATTTATAAGAAAATTGAACTTTTCATAACAATAATTGCAATATTCTACATAATCCCAAAGCTCATGGTAAAACATTTTCTATAACAATTTATTTGTGCACCATCAAATTTGGTAATAACATAACATTTGGTAAAAACACAATTTCAATTTTTCTAAAATACTATTCCAAAATGCTTCTTTTGAAATCAAACTCATCATATAACAGTTTCCACTTTCCATTTCCCTTTTTCCTTAACAATAAACAGTGGTGGCAATAAGTTTTCTGAAAACCTTAATATTGAAAAATAAGTCAACCACTAGAATTAACACCAAACGATGTCTCTCAAATCACTTTCAAGATAACCATACGGTACCCTAGGCATGAAGTCACGGAGCTGGTTCTGCATCGCTTACCCGTTACTGGTTAACCACTAATTACGGAGCTGGTTCTACATCACTTACCTGTAATAGGTTAATCGCTATAAATCGGTAGTTATGGAGCTGGTTCTGCATCACTTACCCGTAACAAGTCACGGAGCTAGTTTTAAATCGCTTACCCGTAATAGGTTAACTGTCATAAATATACCGATTGTGAGGACGTTGGGCCCTCAGGGGGAGGATTGTGAAATCCCACATTGGTTGGAGAGAAGAACGAAGCATGCCTTATAAGGGTGTGGATACCATTCCCTTGTGATGCGTTTTAAAACTGTGAGGGGCGAACCCAAAGCGGACAATATCACAAGTGGGTCGTGAGCTAGGCTGTTATAGTCCCCATTTCTTTCACTTAGTCTATAAAACCAAGGTTTCTCTTTAGTTGTAGATCATTAGAAAAATTCAAGAAAAATAACATGTGTTTTCTATCTTATGGCTTCTTTAAGTTCTTCCTCTTTTGAAAGCTTGATTCTTGGATAATGTAGTCACATTCATAAAGAAAAACTAGTATACTGTAAACTTGCCTCTTTATGAGGATCCCGTGTATCAGAAAGTCTTGGACTATAGATCATGTTTGAGGTCTGAAGCTAAACAGGGAAAGAATGGTCAATTTAGATTTCCAAAAGTTAAGCCTTGAGAATTAATGCCCAAAAAAAGAAGAAGGGATTGTGTCTTGGATAGCATATCTAAAATCTAAACTAAAGTCAATTTTTGTTTATCTTTGATCTCTTATGAAAATTTGTTTTATAAACCACTTGACTAGCACATAGGCTAAAAACTCGTGATGCAGCTCCCTTGAGGCTTATCGATGAAATATTTCATAAGCTTAGGAGTCATAGTAAGAGTCTTTCTCGATTCATGTGGTTTAACAATACCACATACCTTTGGTTTATACTATTCTAATATGCCCTTTAACCAAAGGTTGACCGAATGCACCATTTCTCAGGATTTATAGCTGAAACTAAAGAGTCATTTTTGCAACAGACAACCGCCTATTTCATGATATCAACTTATCTCCAGACTCTAGCTTCCTCAAAAGAAGGCCTCAAAGCAATCAGTGATCCTATTTCAAATGAGGATTTAGAGGTATTTATTGGTGATTGACAATCCCGATTATCCAGTAATATGTTAGAATAATTTAATTGTGGGGATTTTACTTAGATATTTTGGTAAGATTTTTTAGTCATGTTTTCCTATAGATTCATATTGCTAATGACAAAGTAGTGTTATATAAAGTTGTCAGTATATAAATTAATGTTTATTAGCTATAAAAAAACCCAGTTGTTCATCTCTACTATTTCACTCCTACTTTCTCTTATTATTATTATTAGTACACATTTGCTTCCTCTTATTATTGTTCATCAGTGGTATCAGAGCTATAGCTATGAATAGCTTGGTCTAAGTGTCTATGCCCTTTTCCGAGGGGAAGAATTACAATCGGTGGATAATCCAAATTAAGGTACTTTTCAACTACCACGATTTGTTAGGTTTCATGGAGGATGGCTATAATGAGCCTGGAGAAAGTGCAATTGATGCACAAAAAGCTACTCACTATGAAAACAAGAAAAAAGATAAGAAAGCATTGTATTTAATTCATCAAGGATTGAAAAATGACGTTTTTGGAAAGATTGCAGGAGCAACCACGTCAAAGCAAGCTTGGGATACTCTAACGTTAACATTTAAAGGTGCAGATGAGTAAAAAAAGGCGAGAGTCCAAACCTTAAGATGTCAGTATAAAATCTTACAAATGGAACCCTCTGAAACTGTAGCAGATTATGTGAGTCGACTTCTTGCTTTGAAATATCAAATGAAAATATATGGAGAGAAGCACAAAGAGCAAGACATAGTAGAAAAGATTTTGTAATCGCTGACTTTTGAATTTAACCATATTACAGTGGCTATTAAAAATGCCTATGATCTATCCTTGATGTTTGTAGATGAATTTTCTGACACTTTGCAAGCCCATGAGCATCATATGAATGAGAAGAAAGCTAGGAAGCCAATCAAGAAAGCCTCACAAGCCCAAGTTTCCATTAAAGTTGACCAAAATGGAGAAGTAACCAAGAAGCATATTGGTTCTCGTGGAAGAGGACAATGAGGTGGTCAAATCCAAAAAAATCGTAGTCGTTGTTGTAACAGCAACAATTATGGGATTGGAGGCAACCAAGATAGTGATAAAGAGAGATCAAATTCTACTCGATGTACAAAAGGTTGTATCCATGGATGCAGTGAAGGATGGTATGGCAAGTCAAATATTAAATGTTTTATATGTCATAAATGTATCCATTATGCAAATGAATGTAAAAACAAAGGAAGTGATCAAAGTTCTCATTATGTGCAAGAAAATGAAGGTGATGGTGGTCATACTCTCTTAATGGTTACTGCAACGAGTGAATCATAAAACCATCAAACATGGTTTCTTGATACTGGATGTAATAACCATATATGCAGCAAAAGGGAGTTGTTTATAGATTTCATACGAAGGTCAAGTTTACGGATGACAGTACCATTTTGGTAATGAGAAAATAATAGATTCTCATCATTTTAAAGAATGGAGACCACAAGTATATTTCAGATGTCTTCTTTGTACTAGGAATGAAGACTAATTTGTTGAGTGTAAATTAGTAGTTGGAAAAGGGGTATGCCATGACACTTCAAGATAGTACATGCATTCTTAAAGCACCTTTAACGAAAAATTGTATGTTTCAAGTTGATATTTATGGTGGTGCATATAAATGCCATAATGTAATTATGAAACACGATTTTTGGTTGTGGCATATACGGTTTGTTCATTTAAATTTTCAAAGCTTGAAATTACTTGCTTAAAGAAAAAATGTAAAAGGCCTGCTAAGTATAGACCACCCAAATCATTATGTGAAGCATGTGTTCTTGGAAAACAAAGCAGGTTGCCTTTACAGTTAGATATAATCAGCAGAGAACCCAACCATTTGAACTTGTTCATTCTAAATTTTTTGATCCAATGAATGTCGAGTCAAATGGCAATAATAGATATTTGTCAACCTTTATTGATGATTTCACCAAAAAAATATGGGTCTATTTTTTGCAAAAGAAGTTTGAAGTGTCTGATTGAATTCAAAGTCTTTTTTTTTTGTGAAGATCAGGAAATACAATAGGAAGTCACTTTTCCTTACACTCCTCAACATAACAGAGTCATTGAATGAAAAAATATAACCATTTTAAACATGGTGAGATCTGTTGAAAGCCAAGAGAATGTCAAACTCCTTTTAAGGTGAAGTTTTCTCATATTTTGTCTATATTCTGAATAGATCTCTAACAAAAGGAGCTCCAAATCTCACTCCAACAGAAGCTCGAAATGATGTCAAGCCAAGTGTCAAGCATCTAAAGGTGTTTGGTGTTGTTTTCTATGCTCAAATTCGAGCAAAAACAAGGAAAAAGCTAGATGAGAAAGCTAAAAAATGGTTTTTGTTGGGTATAAGTGAGGAGGATACAAACTTTACAACCTTATTACAAATAAAGTAATTGTTATTCGGGATGTGACCTTTGTTGAAGAAGAAACATGGGACTGGAATAAGGATGTTCAACCTTAAATCATCTTATTTCCCTCCAAGAAGAAGTTAAAGTGCCCAATGTAAATGGATAGACCTCATCAAGCACAATATCCTTATCCTAATTTCCAACAGAAAGTAGCAGGCCTTGTAGGAACTATTAACAACTAATACACCTACTGGATAATGAGGTACATCGTGATAATACAGTTGATAATGATGGAGAACTAGTACACCTTGCTTTCTTTTCAAAATTTGCACCTGTGTCATTAGAGGAAGCAATTGAAAATCTGCAACGTTCGAGGCCATGTGCAAAGAAATTAATGAAATTGATAGAAACAACATATGGGTGCTTGCTAATCTTCCATAAGGCCATAAAACTACTGATGTGAAGTGGATTTTCAAAACCAAAATGAAATCAAATAGAGAGGTTAAAAGACATAAGGCGAGGTTGGTGGTAAAGGGATTCGAGCAACAACTAAGGTAAGACTATCAAGAGGTATTTTCACCAGTTGCTTGCATAGAACCTATCAAATTATTGATTATTGTGGCTCTACAAAATCACTGGTAGATCCATCAAATGGATGTGAAGTCATCCTTTTTAAATGGCCCACTTAAAAGAAGAAATATTTGTCAAACAACCCTCTGGTCTTATGAAATAAAGAAGTGAAGATAAAGTGTACAAGTTAAAGAAGGCCTTATATGGCCTAAGATCCAAGAACTTAGAACAGACGCATTGGATCATTTTTGGTAGCAATGGCTTCAATAAATTTCTCCCGAAGCATGCCTTATGTATGAAAGTCAATAGTTTTGGAGGCATCCTCGTTGTGTACCTATATGTTGATGACTTAATATTCATAAAGAGTAATTTAGATGATTAAAAACTTTAAGCAATCCATGATACAAGAATTTCAAATGACAGATCTTGGCCTGATATCGTACTTCCTTATCATTAAAATGGCTCAAAGGAGTGATATAATTTTATCTCTTAAAAAGGTATGTTGCTGAACTTTTAAACACATTTCACATATCATATTGTAATCCAACAAGAACTCTCATAGAGGTTGGTACAAAATTGACAAAAGAAGAAGGGGCACTTGTTAACGTTACTTCAAGAAAATTGCAGGAAATTTGAGATATCTGACCTGTACAAGGTTGGATATCTCATAGGGAGTTGGTTTAATTAGTAGATTCATGGATTCGCCACATCAATCTCATTTGTAAGTAACAAAACATCCTAAATTACTGTTTATGAATATTAAGTCATCAACATATAGGTACACAACTAGGATAAAAGGCACTCAAGAGTTTGGATTGTTTTATTCCTCTTCTAATATTTGTGTTTTGGTTGGATAACCTAATAGCGATTGGGGTTCATATTTGAATGATTGTAAAGGTACTTCAGTTTATTATTTTAGCTATAGTATTACAGCATGCTCATGGTCATTGAAGAAGCCAAATATTGTTGTACTTCTTATATGTGAAGTAGACTATAATGTTGCAGTTTTCAACACCTGTCAGGCAGTTTGGCTAGGCAATTTATTGAATCAAATGTATGTACCTACTAAAAGAACTTTGAAAATATTTATGGATAATATATGTGCAATTAAATTGGTCAAGAATTTAATTGCACAAGGAAGAAACAAGCACAATGAAATTTGCTCTCATTTCTTAAGGTTCTTAGTGGAGAAGAGGAAGAAGAAGAAGAAGAAGATTGAATTAAAGTACTGTGAATCTCAAAATTAGGTGGCAGATATTCTATCTAAGCCATTGAAGTATGAAACCTTTGCTAAGCTGAGAAGTATACTAGGTATGACTACATTGCTGAATCAGGATTGAGAGGGAATATTGGTGATTGATAATCTAAATTCTTCAGTAGTTTGTTGGAATAATTTAGTCATTGAGATTATTCTTTGATGTTCTGGTAGGAATTTTTTTCATGTTTTCCTATTCTTTAGGTCCATGTTGTTAGTGGCGAAGTAGTGTTATGTTAAGTTATTTGTATATAAATTAATGTTTATCAGTAATAAAAACTCAGTTGTTCATCTCCACTTTTCTTTCACTCCTACTTTCTCTTATATTATTATCAGCACAAATATGCTTCCCATTATTATTGTTTATCACTATTTACATTGAATGGCTTACCATCTAACTATGATGCTTTCATAACCACCTTTTGAAAATAGAGAGGCATTGTCATCCTTTACTCAGCTTTGCACGAAGCTTTTGATTTATGAGCAACAAATTATGTCAAGTCACTAACCACTACCATCTTAATTGAAAATAGCCTTTGCCACAACCTATGGGAGTCGATCTCATGGTGCCAGAGCCAGAGGATGAGACCAGCATTAACATTTTCACACCCAGTACACTCACAATCATAACCTTTAAATATATGAATTTGGGGGTTTTTATTTCTTAAATCCCTACAACCCATTTACTCAGCCTGATAACCCACACACACATCACTGAAGCTCTAGTCGATGGGCTTCTTTATATCAAACTCAAAACTCCATATATTATAACCCCTCTCTTTGCCTAACCTATTATAACCCAAGCTTATATAACCCATAAATAAGGCTAAATTATACTAAAACCCCTATTCAATCCCAAATATGATGGAAATATATCCACTTTATCATTACCTGGCATTTTCACTATGCTAAATATAGAATTAGCCAACCTAACCCTATCACACTTCATACTATATTTAAAATCATAAACTTCCAATACTATCCTGACATACCATAATTCAAATCAGGTGGCATTGTTAAATAGCTTTTTGACACTAGTGATTCTATCTATATAATCCTAAATTTGAATATCGTTAAATATATGACACCATATTAAGGTAGTAACAAAGTTATTACCAATAATGATAACACTTTACTTATCTCATCTGTTAGGTTCTTGATATTTTTTACAAACCCTAAAGCCCTTCACTTACACGAGTTCTTGATTATGCTACATCTTACTATAAAGCTTTTATATGTTGCTAATTTTTTTAAAGAAAATTCATGTATCATTAAATTTAACCCATCTGGTTACATTGTGAAGGACCTCAAAACTAAGGTACTGCTTCTCATAGGTGACATCCATAATAACCTCTATTCTATGAAGATTCTTTTGCATTTTTAAAATCCTATGGCTCTACTTCCAAAGAAGCTACTTTTAATCTTTAGCATATGTGCCTAAGTCATCCTTTTCAAGCTACTCTTTCAAGTTTATCTAATGTTTTACCTAATAAGTCAAATGTGATAAATTCTTATACATCATATTTTCAAGGCAAAAGCACTCATCTTTCTTTTTTTTGTTAACTTGTGTCTCTAAAAGACCTTTTCAACTTATTGATTGCAATATTTGGTGACCAAACCATCTCTCTCTCCTTTTGGTTTATAATATTTCATTATCTTCATTAATGAATTTAAGCGCTACTCATGGATTTATCCATTAACTCACAAATCTCATTCTCATATTGTTGAACCCATTGGTGGTTTTGATGATAGCACCAAATGTCCCTAACTTCGCCTATATGTGTTGAGCATGATTGTTTTGTAACTAGCTAACTGATCATTCGAAGATGTTGATATTATGATAACGATGATGAATATATTGGTCATCTTAATTAAGTTTGGAAATGCATGAAGTGAAGTGTTCTTGTTATACTCTTATTTTACTTAGATTGATATTTATATTAAGGGTTTGTCTTTTTAAGTGACCTTAGAACGTAACAAGACATACTGAAGGAAACAAGCACTGATCAACAATGTTATTTCTCTAAGATACACACAATGAAACATGTAAAGGAATAGACTGGACAATTTTTTACTATAAATGGAATAAATTTTGCACGAAATATTTTTACTATAAAGCCTTGATATCTTGGTGGATTTTTAAGACAAAATCTTCTTTAAAAAGATATTATTTTCCAACTAAAACTTCCTATTTTCCCAAAATATTTTAAATAAGATTTTTAGATAAGGGAGTTTTATTTGTTTCCAAATTGTGAAGGAAAGTTTCTATTTTTGGAAATGTGATCCTCTGATTTTGGTGATATATTTTGCTTCTAGTAAAATTATTCCAACAATAGGTATATTAGATGGGTTAGATTCACTGTATTTCCAAAATGTAGGATAGGTTAGTTTCTTATGGTGCCTAGCATAATCCTTTTTTTTTTGGAAATATTTTTGTAAATATCCCAAGTAGTTTTCATGGCTTTGCAAAATCTAAACTCTACTATAAGATCATTTTGGATGAGTTAAGAGTTTAGGGGAATTATTATTGAGCTTAAGAGAGCATTTATCTATACAAGTTGAATTCTAGTGCAATAATCATTCCTTAATGTGTTTCTTGAGGTGTTCCTTCATCTGCAAGAAAGGTTGCTTAACTTGATTACTCATAAGACATATTATACCTTTCTTTGCTTATTTATAAAAGCATGCTTAATGTAAATTTTGATAAGCTTTTACTAGTTAAGTATCAACCTTTAGGAAGGCTATAGGACTTGCTTTTACATGGGGTAAGAGTCAGTTGTGTAAGCCCAGGATAGAATGGTGATTATGCTTGTATTGTGTGTTTTGTTGGCTCTTTTCTTAGTGAAGCTTTTGAGTTAAAAATCCAACAAGGTTATGGTTTTACTCTTTTTTAAGCTGCAAGAGGTTTCCACGTAAAAATCTTGTGTCACTTGTTTTATGGTTCTTTATCACTTTCTTTTTATGTATCAATAAACAAGTGAAGAAATACATTAAACAATTGACAAAGACATAAGTGGAGAAGCACGTTTTTTAAATTAGATTTTGTAGTTGTGAGAAAATTTTCTAAGTTCTAATAACTCAATTCAGACCCCTTGAGTGATTGTCCTATGCCATGTAACAATCAATATCAGAGCAGGTTACTCCATATTCAGGTTAACTACATAGGAGTGATCTGAAAATGATGTCACAAGATGTAATTAAGGAGGGACATTCATATCAACGTAATAAAAAACCAAGTTCACTAAGAAACACTATGGCTGAGGGAAAACAATAATGGAGGATTATTGTTAAGCCTTGGACTATTAAGTCTAAAAGGTGGCAAAAGATGAACCTCACAAGATCGAGAAGGTGAGAGAAAGGATAAAAAGTCCCTAAACAATAGGACGAATGGGATGTTGATGATTTTAAGAGGATTGAGAATAATGCATAGGCAAAGAAGATATTATGGAATGATCTTGGAGATAAGGAGCTAAACAAAATATTCAGACTTAAAAATGCAAAGAAAATCTAGTAGGCACTAAGGGTAACTCATAAAAGAACAAGTGAGTTAAAACAAGAAAAATTGAGTTACTTTTATAATATTATGAAGTTATGTAAGATGTATGATACTAAATCCATTGAGATATATATGCAAGCTTTATTAACATTATAAATGAGTTGTAGTCTCTAAGTAGAAGCTATTCTATTAAGGAACATGTAAGAAAGATACTTAGGAGCTTGCTCAAAAAATAGTGTTTACCTAAAAGCACTACCATTCAAAAAGAAAGAGACCTGAAATTAATAACGGTAGAATAGCTTGTTGGTTCTCTAATGACTCATGAGATGGTTCTTAGGTCAATGGATGAACTAACTCCCAGAAAGGATAAAGGAATTGCCTTGTAGGTAGAGGAGTTAAGAGAACCTTGGTCTAATGGTGAAGAAGATATGGAGCCAGTTCAAAAGGGATAGATCTTCTAGAAAGAAGGGAAATTCATCAAAAGATAAGAATTCCACTACTAAATCTAATCTTGGTTATTTTGGATATGAAAACAAAGACTATGTAGTTAAGGATTATCCTCATAAGAAGCACAGTAAGGAATGCTCTAAGGAATGACCTAAAGAGCAAAGAGTTTTAAGAAGAAGGAGTTTAGAAGAGCCTTCATAGCTTCCTAGGAATATGATTATGAAAAGGATCGGTCAGATGACCAGGGCAATGAGGAGGTCAATCTAGCCTTAATGCCTTTTGTTAACTCTAATAAGGGTGTGTGGAGTTGTGAAAATCCAAAGCATTTCAAGGAATAAAGAAAGATACAAGTAAGATTAACATGGCAAGATTTAAAGTCAGATTGAAGTATAAAATGCAAGAAACAACCTAAGCAACAATATAAGAAATAACCGAGGAAACATACTAAGGAATAAAGATGTGTTATTGAGAGTTTCTCGAAGTAAAAAATTGTCAAAGAGGATTCAATGTGTGCTTTAATGGCTAAGTCTGATTTTGATTCAGAGGATGAGACATCCAAGGTAAGTCTTAGTCAATTCAAAAATAGGTTTCATGAATTGTCAAAAACAAAGTTGATTTCTCCTATTGAACTACTAATAAAAGAACATGATGACTTGCATGTTGAGATTGATAGGTTGACTGATCCCTAGAACGAAAAAATATGTTACAAAATTTATTAAAGCTAAAATAGATTATGAAAAGAAGAATGATGATTTGCTTGGTATGAACGTATTGCTTAAAGACCAAACTAAGGAACTAGACATGAAACTTGTTGCTAAAACTTTATAGTTGAAAGAACAAGAGAAATAATTGGCTAAAGTCACTTTAGAATTAGAAGAGATT
>JAOQMM010000171.1:17764529-17777941 GCA_027563515.1 Erythroxylum platyclados | reverse complement strand
TGAAAGTGTTGTGCAATTCTGTTTTTTGCAAGACCAAGAAACTAAACATCCACCATGGAATTGACAATAGCCACTTGTGCTTTTCCTATCAACTTTATCACCTACATAATCTGCATCATAGTAGCCAACCATATCATATGAATATGTTTTTGGATACCATATTCCAAATTCCATGGTTCCAAGAAGATAACAAAAGATCCTCTTGACTGCTTGAAGGTGACTCTCTTTAGGATTTGATTGAAAACGTGCACAAAGATACACACTAAGCATAATATTTGGTCTTAAACTTATAAGATATAAAAGTGAACCAATCATTTCTCTGTATTTTGTCTCATCAGTAGTTTTGTGTGTTTCATCCTTATCAAGCTTAGTTCCAGTATACATTGGAGTTCCCATTGGTTTGGCATTTTCAAACTGATATTTCTTGATAAGTTCCTTTGTGTACTTGTCTTGACTAATGAAAATCCCTTTTTTCGTTTTCTTGATTTGCAAACCAAGGAAGAAGGATAGTTCCCCCATCATACTCACTCAAACTCCCCTTGCATTAAAGCTGAGAATTCTTCACAGAAAGATACGTTAGTAGCACCAAATATTATGTCATCAAAATATACTTGAACTATGAGTAAATCATTACCCTTTTTCTAATAAATAAAGTTTTACCTACCTTTCCTATTTCAAAGTTGTTCTTAAGCAGGAAGTTACTTAACTTGTCATACTATGCTCGAGAAGCCTGCTTTAGACCATACAAGGCTTTTGTTAATTTCATCATATAATCTGGATGGTCTGCATTCTCAAAACCTAGAGGTTGCTTAACAAACACTTCTTTATTAAGATATCCATTTAAGAAAGCACTTTTGACATCTATTTAAAATAATTTAAAATTTCTATGACATGCAAAAGCAAGTAAAATTCTGATAGATTCTAGTCTAGCAAAAGATGCATAAGTCTCATCAAAATCAATACCTTCTTGTTGATTATAGCCTTGACCTGCAAGTCTAGCTTTATTTCTTACTACCTTACCATTTTCGTCAAGTTTGTTTCTAAATACCTAATGAGTTCTAATAATTGATTTATTTTATGGATAGGGTACCAAATTCCAAACTTGGTTCCTGTCAAACTGGTTTAGTTCATCTTTCATAGTTGCAGTTCAGTTTTCATCAGTAAGTACCTCTTTAATAGTCATTGGTTCTAGTTATGAAACAAAAGCAACATTTTTGAAGGATGCTCTTGTTCTTAGACCTTCTAAAGGGTGTCTCAAAATATACTAAAGTGTATCAAGACCTCTCAATTCTCTTACTGTTTTGAAACTTCTACTTTGAGTATCTGGTGTCTTTTGCTGAATAGGTGCCTGTTGAGGCGTACTTATAGAAGGAGCCTTTTTTGTCCTAACTTCAAAAGGACCTTCTTGATTTTGCAAATTTGAGGGCATTACTGGTGCAGTTAGAGTTTGTGGCATATCTTGAGGGACTAAAGGATGCTCTTTATCATCTGAATCACTAGCTATTGTTGAGGGCAATGCTTCATCAAATACAACATATATTGACTATTTAATCCTTTTGGTTCTTTTTTTGTAGACTTTAAATCCTTTGCTAGCAGTGCTATATCCTAGAAAGATGGCTTCATCAAACCTTGCATCAAATTTGAATCAAATTTGACAAGGTTGTCCTTACCATTATTCAATACAAAACACTTACAGCCAAAAGCCTGAAAGTAGGAAACATTAGGCTTTCTTCCTTTCTACAGCTTATAAGGGGTCTTTTTGAGAATAGGCCTTATAGGGCACTTGTTCAGAATGTAACAGGCAATAAACACAACTTCTGCCTAGTAGTCATGAGGTAGACCACTTTCACACAGCATGGTCCTGGCCATATCAACAAGGGTCTTGTTCTTTTTCTCAACAACCCCATTATATTGAGGAGTCCTTGGACAGGAGAAATTATGAGTTATACCATTATCATAACAGAAATCTTCAAACTTTCTTTTATTAATTTCTCCTCCATGTTCACTCCCAATTAAAGTAATGTAGTATCCTTTTTCAATCTGAATTTTCCTGTAAACCTTCTCAAAGATTTCAAAAGCATCATCATTATTTGCTACGAAATAAACCTATATGAATCTAGAGTAATCATCTAATATAACAAAACCATAATGTTTACCACCAAAACTTTGAGTTCTTATAGGACCAAACAAGTCCATGTGTATAAGTTCAAGTGGCTGGTTAGTAGATACAACATTTTTGGGTGGAAAACTATTTCTAACTTGTTTTCCTTTTAAGCATGCTTCACAAACCTGATTATTTTCAAAAGTTAGATTAGGTAATTCTCTTACTAATTCATTCTTGGACAATTTTAACAAAATGCTCATGCTAGCATGTCCAAATCTTCTGTACTAGATTAATGAGTCCTTTTCTAGAGAAACAAAGCACTTAATCTTTTGGCAACATATGTATTCTAGTTGAGCATAATATATATTCTAATTTTTAGGACCAACAAACACAATGTTATCATTATGATTTTCAATTATTTGTAACTCTATATTCCTTATCACATAGCTGACTCACACTTAGCAGATTATGTTTCAAACCATGAACACATAGAATGTTATTAGTAGAAGTAGAGTCAGAGGCACTAATTTTACCAATTCCAGTGACCTTTGCCTTGTTTTTATCAACAAAGACAATATTACCTCCATCTTTGCTTTCAATATAGTTGAAGTATGATATTTTACCTGTCATATGTCTTGAACAACCATTGTCAACTATCCATTGGTTTTCTCTTGTTACTATTCTGAAACATATCTATAAAATGTGCTATCTCAATTTAGGTACCCAAACTTTTTTGGGTCCTTTTAGGTTAGTAATCTGACCTTTTGGTCTCCAAACATATATTTCAGATAATTTCTTCATTCTACATAACAAGAGTGACTAATATGTCCATGTTTACCATAGTAGAAGCATAAAACAGATGAATGAAAGTTACTTTCATTTTTTCCATGCATCAATTTACTGCTATTTTGATTACAAGTACTACTCGTTTTAAGAAAGAAGTTCTTATACGGCTTGATATTATTATTTTCATCATATCCTATTCTTGTTTTATCAAAGACACCTTTACCATTACCAAGCAATGTATCAAGATTATTCTTTCCATCAACAAAATTAGCTAGGTCCTTTTCTAGAGATATAATTCTTCCAACAAATTTCTCTTTTTCAGATTCTAGGTGATCACATGCAAATTTTAGTTTAGTAATCTTTTCTTCCAATTGTTTTATTTTTTCAGAATCATTCCTAAGTAATGCATTTTCTAGTAGAGTTACTTTTTCTTCCAAGAATTCCTTTTTGGATACCTTTTGCTTATAGTCATTTTCAATCTTAGCAAGAGACATATTCTTGGACAACAGACTCTTATTCTCTTATTCTAATGATCTAATTTTATTCTTCAAGGATGCATCATTGCTTTTAGATTTTTTAACCTCTTTAACACACTGCACAGTTAATTTCTTATACTGAGTATACAGTTCATGATATGCATCTCTTAGTTCATTAATTTCAAAATCAAAATCAGAACTATATACCCCATCTTCTTCTGAATCGGCCAAGAGGCAAACAATACTTACTTCTTCAGGCTCTTTTTCATCAAAATTTTCAAAATCTTCATCAAACCAAGCTGCCGTCATAGCTTACTCTCTAGGTCTTCTGTTTTCTGTCTTGTCCTTTTGAAGAAGAAGGGAACATTCTGATCTGGTGTGTCCAAGCTTCTTGTAGTGGTAGCATATAATTTGAGTTTTCTGTGTACTGTTGTTACCTTTTGACATAGACCTGTTGTTTCCAGTTTTCTTATTTCCTTCTCTTCTCCTTATCAACTTCTTTTTGTAAAATCGTGCATACTTTCTGACCATAAGGTTGAATTCATCATCTCCATCTATTTGCAACTCATTGTCACTTTCATCACCATTAGATGGAGTTGATTCATCAGCAGCTTTCAAAGCCATTCCTCTTCTATAAGAGGATCCTTTTTCTCGTTTAAGCTCTGTCTCATGGATCATCAAATTTCCTCTTAGCCAATCAAGTGAAATATTGTCTAGATCCTTTGTAGTTTCTAAAGCAGTCACTTTGGGTCTCCACTCCTTTGACAATGACCTTAGGATTTTTGTCACGAGCTCATCATTGGGATATATCTTACCTAAGTTCTTCAAGGCTGTGATGACGTTGTTAAATCGTCCAAAAAATTCGTCTATAGTCTCTTCCTGTTTTATGCTAATAGGTTCATATTGATTCACTAAAAGACTTATCATATGTTTCTTTACCTCATTTGTTCCTTCAAAGGTAACTTAAAGTTTATCCCACATTTCCTTTGCTATCGAACATTAGGATATCTTTTTGTATTCTTCTGGAGAGAGTGCACAAATCAGATGATGTCTTGCCTTAGCATTCAGTTGTGCATTTCTTCTATCAACATCAGTCTACATCTCTACATCGTTAGTAGCCAGAATTGTAGCTCTTACTCTGACAGCTTGCTAGACTTCAACATCTACAGATTGGAGATAAATTTTCATCCTCTCCTTCAAATAGGAATAGTTGTTTCCATTAAAATAAGGAGGCATTGTGGCAGATTGTCCTTCAAGACTTCTTAAGTTGTTTGTCATGATCTATCATGTGCTGTAAAGCACAATAAATGTGAAACCCCACTCTGATACTAAATGATAAAGCAAACACATGCAAAAAGGGGTGAATTGTGTGTGACTTTAAAATTTTCGCAAGTTACTTTCAGTCTGTACAAAAGATAGGCAGTTAATAAAATTTAAAATGAAAGGAGCCTCTTACAATTTGAAAACAACAGTAGCTATAGTGCTGAAATTTAAAGGCTAAGGAAAGAGAAAGAATGGCATAGTTAATTTATACTGTTTCGGCTTATAACTAAGCTTACATCCACTCCCCAGCATCCCACTTGAGTATTTCACTGAAATTTTCAAGCAATAATTTGACGAGCCTTTCCAAGCTCAAGTTCATTTTTTCAAGGTTCTTCAACCTTCCACACTAGTAGTATTTGACCAGCCTCTACAAGCTCTCAACAATTAAAAGTGGGTTTGCTCAATATGAGCTACAATGAATAATCTCTCTTAATAGAGTATTTTCACTTTCTAACGCACAAAGGGTAGATAAAGATATGAGTTTCAAGAACGGGTATAGCTATTTCTGATATATTTCTAAAATATGGTGGTGAGTGGATGCAATAGCTCTTCCTTAAGTAGGAGTTCTCTCCAATGATCCTTTTGAAATTTGCTTCATATATACTAGCGGTTGCTTCAATTGCATCATAATCCAACTGATTGATTCAGTTTTGAATATGTTAAAACATCTTCTATATCATCTTTATTAGTATCTTCAAATATCGACGTTTGGATAATTTTTTTTACTGTGTCTCGAATCCAATTGTCGAATCCAATTTTTTTTACTGCTTTTGACTTTTTGAATGAGTTTATTAAGTTAGTTCCTATAAAATAGGAGTTGTTAGTCGATTATCCTCTCATTTAAACAGATAACTAAGTTATATACCCATTTTTATATTGTTATCTTTTTGGATAAATGATATAATTCAGTCAAATAAATTTGAATTTAAAATGTAACTGAATATTATTGATTGTTATCATCAAAATTATCAATTTAAAAGCCTTGAGCTAACATCCATATCTAGCTTATTATCATATATGCCTAACAAATCATTGTGAACTTATACACAACCTGGCATGTATGAAGCATAATCAATGTTTTCGACCCAATGAATGGCATGAGCACCACACTATTGATTATTAATTGCAGCAAATCCTAGTTTTCAATATCCAACTAATTGTTTAACCAGCAACACCTTTGATATGTGTTGCCTTATTGTGTCTTGATTTTTGCATATAAAGCTTAGCACGCAAAAAAAGTTTTAGGCAACGATATGTTTGTAAAAGTTTAAAAATGTGTTACTAAAAATTAATATAACATAATAGTTTTTAAAGTATTGCCTTTAAGAATATTAAAAGCAACGATAATAATAATTTGTTGCTATATATATAAGAAAAGGCAACAAAATTAAAAAATGGTTGTAGTAAAGTCTTATATATGCAACATCTGAAATTATTGTTATAGGTCCAGTTACCTGTTTACTAAAAGGTATTTACTAATGTTACATATTTATTTATATAGCTATTTACTAATGTATATTTAAAATATAAAATGCTTTAAAAAGGAATCACAAGAAGAAGGCAAGAGTTATTTAAAGGAGGAGACCAAACTTTGTCAACAAAAATTTGTGACAAAATAGTGAAAGTCGTCCTAAAAATGGGCACCAATGGTTCCCGGCAAAAAATGAGTACGAAATTTACTGACCAAAAAATGATTCCGTAGGGAATTTACCGATAAATAGAGTTCAGTAGGTAAATTACTATGGAAACACTATTCCGTAGGGAAATTCCCTACCAAATTGTTTTTCCGTCGGGAATTTACCTACAAAAATATCATTATATACGTAAATTCAAACGATGTCGAGGTTGTTGTTTTAATTGGATGGAGAACGACGTTGTTTATTTAACCACAATCGATGTTGTTTGTTCAACCACAAATGATGTCATTTCCTTGTCACGTCATTTTCTTGTCATTCCGTAGGGAAATTCCCTACGGAATTGTTTTTCCATCGGGAATTTACCTACAAAAATATCATTATGTAGGTAAATTCAAATGATGTCGAGGTTTTTGTTTTAATTAGATGGAGAACGATGTTGTTTATTCAACCATAAACGACGTTGTTTGTTCAACCACAAACGACGCCATTTCTTTGTCACGTCGGTTCTCTTTTAGGTCATCACCAACCGTCTCTTCACAAAACTTCTACCCCTTTCTATTCTTCTTGTGAGCTTAATCTGAATATAGATTTGGATTCTTATGGATTGAGAGATTCTAGAATTGGAGGATTTTTATATGTAATTATGTCAAATCTCTTTGTGTGAACATTGAATCTAATGCCTAATTGATTATTGTTTTGCATTTTTACAGTTGGATTAGGGATTCAAGTGACTCTAAAGCTTGATTATCGAATTACTCATCCGATATGACCTAAAATTTCCTTTTCCAATGTGTTATTAAGTGATTGTGTTTCAAAGATTGTAGTTCTACAGTTTACTGATGTGATCATATCAAAGGATTCGAGAGTTTTTGGGTTTTGGTTTTCTGATGCTTGTCTGTCTTGTTGGGGTTTCCTTAAATTGTATATTTTAGCCTCAATTGGCTCCGTTAATTAGAAAGTGTGTGAAAAATCACATGAATACGAATGCCAAATCTTTACACCCAACTTCAAATTACCTTTCAAGTTTTATCCATGGTTAGCACATATATTATATGTTGTGTTGTTTTGGTTACTGAGGTTGGAACTCTCCAATTCTTCTTGTTTTTCTTTGTTACATCAACTCATCTTCACTAAACAAATATTGTCATTTAGTTTAGTCTTTCATATTATAAAAGCTATAATCGAGCTTTTCTGAAAAAAAAAACTTCACAAAATTGATAAAAAAGTGAACTTGTGCATATTATTGTAGAATATAAAGTTGATTAGGTTCCAAAGCATTAATTTAAGGATTGAATTTATCTTATTGATAGTGGAGTAAGGACATTCAAAAGGTTTTTAGTACAGAGTTGTTACATAATCAATTGGAGGCCTATTTTCTTTCTTTTAAAAAAAATTCATATAGATGCATAAAAGGAGGAGGTGTAAGCGAGGAGGAGGACGAGACATGGAAGTTTATGTCCAATAGTGTTCCCCTTTTATCTTAAGATATGCTTCTTGTGTATTGTTTCCATCAAAATGTTAGGCATGAAATTCATCTTAAGGAAGTTAATGGTCTCCTCTATGCGTCTTTAGCAACCACAGGGAAATGCATACATATATTTCATCTTGATTCCTTTAACCAATGTTCCATCCTTGTCAGGCTTGGAATTCATCTTGAGGAACTTATAGGAGCAAAGCATAAAGGTCAATCATAGTTCAGGTAAGAATCTGCAATCAAATCTTCTTCACAGTTAAGTATGATCTATTTCCCTCCAAATTTGGATTTGGTAGTTCTTGTTATTTGTTTTCAAAGTTCTCATAAAATTTTCAGTCATTCTACCTTTTTGTGGATATCTTAGCCTATCAAACCTTCATATTACTGTTTTCACTATGAATGATTGCTTTTAACTTTTAATTGTTTGTATTGTTTTTTTTCCTCTATAGTTCCACTTATTTTCTTTTAATTAGGTGCTACATGGACATTGAGTGGTTTAGATAGTTGATTTGTGACCATGAACATAATGTGACCTGTAATCCTATTATTCATGTAAATGTGATAATAACCTTAAACAAATTACAATAAAAAGTAGCATCATAGACATACATGAAGTTACCAGAACCATATATACGAAATCTCCTAAGTGAGACAATCTGAAGTGTTTAGGTGAAGCATATTCTTCCTCTTTTCCGATTTTCTAGTCTTTGATTTTAACAGTCAAATCTCCACATCCACTGTGTTTTATCTATGGAATTTTTGTGAATTCTAATTTGATGTAATTCTTTTTACTAAGTGTTGAAGTCAAGGCAGGGTAGCCTTTTAAGCTGAAACCTGATAAAGATTTCTTCAACTAGTTGTGAGTTCATACAATTTCATGAACTAGTTGTGAGTTGATCCCTATTGGTTTCTCATTTTCCTCGGGTACTTCAATACATTTTCTTCATTGCTCTGATTCTACACTATTTTGTTTCTTTAATCCCATTTTTTTTCTTCATTCTTATTGTTAATTGTTCTTTTTCTTCCTTTATTTTATGCTTTGAGATAAATTGAAATTCATAATGCAAGTAGCTTATTGATTAATTAGTTATATTATGCAATTAGTGAGAAACTTGATGAAGTAGATTGGACAAAGAATATTGGTATATGAGAATAAGTTCGACAAGATGTGAGGCAAACATTTCCTATCCATTTAACAAGAATAGGATTGATGACATGTTATTATTTTATGTATTTCAACTGCTTCTTATATTTTAATAGTTTTCATACAAGTATGAAATGCATACTTTGCCTTGTGATGATGCTTTGTTTTTTGTCCTCATCATAATTGGATATCTGCTCACAGATTGCAGTTATCTGTCAAGAATCTAGAATGCATACAGTACGAAAGAACAAGTATGTTATACTTCTGAAGAACTTTGAGAAATGTTATAGAGCCAATGTGAAGAAGACTGACACCGACTTCGAATTCTACAAATAATGAAGAGTTTTTGAAGCATATATAATTTTCCTTAATATTGTTAAGGATTGTAGAATTCGCTTTTGTATTTCTTAACAATAAAAGCATATGTAATTTGCTTTTGTATTTTGAATAAGTTAAATGTTGAATTTTACAAGTCCTTATGGATTGTATATTATATATAAATGTAGTTTTTTGGTCGTTTACGTTTGATAGTACGTATGCAATTAAGATGTATATTAATATCTATATACTGCTTTTAATGTATATATGGATGTTGCCTATATAATGACAAGAATTTGCTTTTACGTTAAAAATTGGTAACGAAAGAATAAATTGGCTTTTATTGTTACAAATTATTGCCCAAAAAATTCACTTTGTTGCCTTATCTATTTAACATTGTTACTTAAAAAGACTTAAAGTGCTGCAATATCTATTTAGCATTGTTGCTATATTTTGAAACTAATGTGTGCCTTAGTCAAAACTTAAAGCAACATTTTGTTATCTAATCAAAAAATTTTGTTGCCTTATATTTCTAATAGCGCCGCTTTTTGCAATAGTATAAATTTTATTACCTTAATAAAAAGGCAATGATAATTGTACTTATAGTTATGCTTTTGTCTATTGCCTAAAATATTTTTTACCATAGTGGCCACTTAGAATCTCATTAGGAAGGTAGTTGAGTGGATGTGATAGGTTACATCATCACAAGTTAGAAACCCTTTAGGAAGGAAATTAGTGTATACTCGCAGCAAGTTGACCTAGAAACCAAACAACTTTGAGTAAGAATAAAGTTAAGATAGGTTACATCAATCAGGTTACTTCTTAAGCTGATAGGTAAAAATGTATTTTAAATTTTAATATATTTATTAAAACAAAGATCATATTTTAATATTTTAAAATATTAAAAACTGTAACATTTATAAATTATTTAATTTAAATTTAAATAAATAAAATTATTAATAAAATTTTGTCTATATTTGTTATTTATTATATTAGTGTTGACGTAGTACAAATTTATTATTTTTACTAGTAATATAAATCATGTGTTATGTCACATTCTTACGTATTTTAATTAAAATTAAATTAATTTTAATTTTTTGAATTTCGATTATTTTTAATAAACTTTAATCAAATTTAATATATTTAATTTAATTTAAACAATATAACTTAATTTTAATTAACCTCAGTTTAATAAAAATATTAATTACACATGAAAAGTTCTAAATTAAATTTCTTATAACATGAAATTGACATTCAAAAGGAATTTTAATTTTTAAAATTTTATTTGATTTGATTTAAAGATTGATGTTCATTTCATGTACTTTGTAAATAATTCGCTTCTCAATTTTTGTTTTCTCCTTTATTCCACTAATTTCTTTTCTTTTCTCATCCAAAACATACAAGGGGAATATTTTTATTTGCACGTAATTATTGTTTCTCCTACGAATAGGTTGCTATGGTCTATGTTCATTTTATGCTTCTTCTTTTTCACTCATTAATAAAATTCTAAAGGATTTTTCAACAACTTTTGTTCGTTCTCTGCCTTGATTCAATACTTATTTCAAATAATTTGAGATCTCTTCTATTTATATTACTTTACACAGAGTTGTAATTAATTTTAAAACTAGTACATGACTTTATTAGAAACTTTTTTCTTTTAATTCAAAACACATGGCATTTGATAATTTATAATAATTATGAAAAATATTTTCTGTACACTTTCTTCCGTACTCAAAATAACTAAAGCCACCAAAATGTAAAGGTTTCCATCAATTTTCTTAAGAATCTATTCAAATTTAATCAAAGATTTGAAGACTCTAATTATTTGAGTATTCAAATTTTCATAAAAGAGAAGACTGAATATAATTATATTAAAAAAATTTAGTATATATTTTTAGAATATAATTTTCAAATAATTATTATTTTTATTTCACATAATTTTATATTTGTGTATTAGAAGTTTTTGTTAAAAAATAGTACTATTTTTAATTCCAAAAATTGATTTTGAGAATATTATGTTTGTTAGGAAATAATCAATAAATTCTACATTTAGTTGAAGTAAATGCTATATTTTCATTAACATACTAAAATGAATTGAAACAGGTTGAGCAATCACTTTAGTCATTTAAAATAAGATGTTAACACATAAGTTTATTAGCATTTTATGTAATTCATTAATCCTAGACACTAAGTTAAACTTACAAGTGATTTATTTGTTTCTTTTTTTTAGGAAGTTAAGTGTTTTACGTTTGATAGAACTTTTGCACTTATCCTTACTGAAATTTGCTCCTATAAATACACTACAACTCATGGGATTACGAGCCACAATTTTTGATAGAACTTTTGTACTTATCCTCACTGAAATTTGCTCCTATAAATACACTACAACTCATGGGACTATGAGCCACAATTTTTTTTAGTGACAATTTAACAATTTGTCTGACATTTAGTGACGTTTTCTTTTGCGACGTCACTAAATGAGTTTCTTTTGCGACGATTTACAAGAATTATCTCAAAATGAGCTACCTTTTGCGACGGCTGTGCTTTTGTTGCCAGTGGTTAGCATTTAGTGACGAAATTACTAAATCATCGCAAACTGTTATGCTTTTGGCAAGTTTATGTTAAATAATTTGTATCAGAAAAAAATTTCTTATGAAAATTTTGATGAATTTTTGTATTTGTGATAATAATTTTTAAAATAATAATATTTAAAAGATAAATTTTTAATGTTAAGTGAATTTAATAATCCTAAAGTTATTAAGAGAGACTCTTCAAATAACTCCTTGGAGATTTTAGTAAAATACTTAAGTGGGATATTTAGGGATTGAATGTAAGCTTAATTATAAGCTGAACCAGTATAAATTGGTTGTGTCATTCTTTCACTTTCCTTAACTTTTAAATTTTTACACTATAATTATTGTTGTTTTTAAGTTCTAAGAGGCTCTTTTCAATTTAAAGTTTAACAGTGGCTTGTCTTTTGTACAGATTGAAAATAACTTACGAAAATTTTCAAGTCCCACACAATTCACCTCCTTTTGCTTCTATTTGCTTTATCAATATCCTTGATTTAAATCTAACATTAAGCGTGATCTTGCTTTATCCATTATAGCAATATGTCAACTATTTCTAAAATTCGTGATTTTGATAAATAATGTTCCAATTTGATCAAATCTCCATTTTTTATTTTCTAAAATAAATTAAATATTAATTTTACTATTTAAACATCGAAATTATTCTAAAATAAAAGAGATAAATTCATTTAATATAATTAAATAACGTCTTATCACTATGTCATTTTTAGAAAAAAAAAGGGAATTTTTTATTTGTATTAATTTCATATGTAATTAGGAAACAGAGATAGAACTTTATATATAAGCGCAGCATTTTATTCGATTTACTTCATTTTACAACACTCCCCTCCACTTTTCAAACAACAATCCCAAATAGAAATTACAAAGATCATGTATGCCACACAAATCACACAATAAACTCATTTTGTAATACTTATTCAAAGTGAGGGTTGCACTCAGAAAAGCAGGTTCATCATTATCCAGCACCTTATAAATCGTTGGGTCATTTGAACGAAGCAAATTGACGAATATCAGGATTTTGTAGAAAAAGGGTCATGTGTTCCTGGGGCAGTTCCACCCATGCTTCTATTCCTTTGCCATCGGGGGTGTCCAAAAATATAGCACCCGTTGGTCTTCTAATTCTTAAAGCAGCGCCTACCCACACGGGTTTTCCCCACCCGAAATCAGTTTCGTAAAATGGGAATCTACACCAACTAGAATCACGTAGAACTGCTGTAGTAAAAGATCCTTGTTCAAGTTTTTTAATCTTTCTTTCCCATAATTTCAGGACGTGGTCATAACTTTGACACTCATTTATCTTCTTTATGGAATCATGGACTTTTGCAGCTAATTGATTATAGTTTGTTATTTCCTGCACAAAGGATTGCGCCACTCCATATAGGCACAAGTTCCCAATACAGTGACCTTCAATACTCGGTTCCATTCTCTTTCATAAATTTACTGCACTCACCATTACTTGGTATGGATTCCTCTGTA
Source organism: Erythroxylum platyclados (assembly GCA_027563515.1). NCBI lineage: Eukaryota > Viridiplantae > Streptophyta > Magnoliopsida > Malpighiales > Erythroxylaceae > Erythroxylum > Erythroxylum platyclados. The sequence goes on along the minus strand of JAOQMM010000171.1, from coordinate 17,764,612 downwards.
GCTTTAGTTGCTGACATAAAAGCGCTCCAGATTAGAGTAGACACAGCTTCGTAACGTGTTGGATGCTCCAAATGTGGCCCATT
>JAOQMM010000171.1:17703693-17714791 GCA_027563515.1 Erythroxylum platyclados | reverse complement strand
CTTACGTGCTTCGCCATGAGAACTTCTGGTCGGTTGGCGAGAACGATGTCGTTCTTGTTGAAGCATTCTTGGACGGCCGATGACGAAGATACGATGACAACGAGTCTTCTGCCGAATCGTAGAGAAAAGATTGGACCGTACATTTGAGCAAGGCTCTGGAGAGTACGATGCATTGGTGGTTTTTGGAGATGAAGGTGACCGAGAAATGGATACCCAGGCGGGCTTGGTGGGAGGTTTCTCCGGTAGTTTTTTGATCGGTAAAAGTTAAGGGCGACACAGAGGAAGACAAGAGAGAGGAGGGCGTACAAGACTGTGTCCACCATTTTTTCGCCGTGACTCAGCTCGATTTGGGCAGCGACTTATGTACATAAGACACAAATTGGCCATGTGTGTATAAATAAGCAAACTTCAGGTTAGTAGTAAATTTTTTGAATTTTCATTTATAATTCTTGTGGTGTAGGTGCAACATAAAGTGTATGGATTAGGTTTTATGTTCATATTTAAAGAAATATCTAATTTTTAATTCAAATTTTTAAGAAATTAAAGTTAAGTAATCATGTATTATATAAAATTATTCATATAAATTTATTATATTAGATATTCTTGCTTTAACTTTTGAATTAGTTTTCTTGCTCTTCTTACCTTCAAAATAGAATATCATCTTTAAAAATAAAAATTTTATACGCAAATAAATCTTCAGTCCACTTAAGTTTATATCATTTATTAATAATCAGGTCTAATAGTTCACTTACTTCCTTCAATTAGTCTAATTCCAAAATTCATATTTCTTTATTCATTTGAAAATACATTCTCACTTGAGTTATATACTATTAAAAATTTTGCATTATAATTTGACAAATAGTTGTTAAAATTTTTTAGAACAAGTGAAACCATAATTGAATATATTTTTTTATCCTTTTTTCTCAAATATGCGATTTCACAATCTCCTTCCATATTATATTGAATTTAATACAACAACAATAACAACAATCCTTTATTAAAAATCTCGCTGATACGCGATATCTAGAGAGGTTTAGTAGTAAATAACCTTACTCTTAACTGGTAGAGAGACTGTTTCTAATAGATCTATATGAAGAAAAAAAGAAAGAAGAGAGAGAAAAAATGCATATACATATAAAAATATAACAATAATAATTAAAAATGAAATAAAATGAAAAGACAAAAAGATAATAACAATAACGAAATAAAATATAAAAATATATATAAATAAAAATAAGTAATACAATAAATATAAAACAAGGTAAAGAGGAAAAATAAAAGATAAAAACAAATAAATAAATACACAACTAAGAAAGAAGACAAGTTATAAAATAAATCAAATAAGCCATTATAAGAAATATTTAGACCAAGTAAGGAAATGTTCAAGTTAATTAACTAAGAGGGAAGTATTACATATTGAAAATTTAGGCTAAATAAAAGATATAAGACTAAAAAAATTAATTAGACTTATTAGAACGAGAATGACCACTTTATGTGAGATCCTTTATTTAAAATCCAGCATGTCAAAGTTTTCTATTGAGGACTATGTCCCTGATAAGTTCTAGCAAAGTCTTATCATTTTTTATCACCTCCTCCCAATTCTTCTTAAGCTTCCTTTTTTTCCCCTTACTGTCTCTAAGTACAATCTTCTCGCATGTTCTCACTGAAGCGTCAGAGTGTCTTCTCTTAACATGTCCAAACTATCTAAGCCTTATCTCTCTTAATTTTTCATTAATATTAGTCATCTTTAATTTGTACTCGTACAATCACATTTTTGACCTTATCTTTTCTAATAAAGTTACATATCTAACGAAGCATCTACATCTCTGTCATCATTAGCTTATGACTATGCACATGTTTGAAAGGCTAACACTCTGTCCTAAAGAGTATAGTCGTCCTAATCACTAAACTATAGGATTTATCTTTGAGCTACCCTGATCTGATTTAGTGAATTGTGTCTTCATTAATTTTTCCATTGCTTTGGATGATAGATCCTAGATTCTTAAAACACTCTTTTTTTAAGTATAACTTCTGAATCAATTTTTACCTATACATCGGAAGTCACCCTATGGTGTGAAAAGTTACACCCTAAGTACTCAATCTTAATCTTACTCAATTTAAAGCCCTTCAACCCTGACGATCCCTCCAAAATTCGAACTTAACATTAACATTCTCTTTTGTCTCATCCACTAAAGTAATGTTATCAACAAACAACATACACCAAGATACATCCCTTTGGATATTCTTGGTCAGCTCATTCATCACTACTGTAAACAAAAAGAGGCTTAATGAGAAGCCTTAGTGTAGTTCAATATCTATAAAAAAATGTTCTATATCTCCTCTTATCGTTCTTACTATAGTCTTTGTTGAAATATAAGTGGGAGTTTATCCCACATGGAAAGAATATATGACCTTGAGCATATATATAAGCTTAGTAAGTTACTCCTTCTATCATCAATTAATTTTAGGAAGAAACCTCATTTAGGTTTGTATATGTTCAGTTCATTTAGGCCCAATCATATAAAATTTAATAGTCTTTACACCTTCATACATCTCTTTAATAACTCGTATATAGGTCATAGAAACTCTTTTAACTTCTAAATACCTCCACTTGATTTATTTATGTATCTTGTCATACGCTTTTTTTAAATCAATAGATTTTTATTTTGATTTTTGGAAGAACTATATGCAATTATGGTAGAAACTGAGTGAGCTATATTTTGTTTTGGTTCATTTATATAAGAAGACATTATTATCTTTATATTCTTACATTGAATTTTAGGCTTCTTTTATCTATCAAATATTTTATTTTTATGTAGTTTCCATATACGTCATAGTTATAATCCCTTAACAAAATTAATTCAGAAACAGAATCCTACGAAAATCTTGGATAAAAGACAGTCTCATGAATTTATCTTTTGTTCGTAACTCAAAAGACTGTAGCTTTCGGCAGTTGGTCCCCTATGCTCCGCTGGTGCGGGGAATCATGTCCGTAAATAGAGATTTTTAACTTTTTCTCAAATTCATCCAAGACAGTCTCGTGAATTTATCTTTTGTTCGTAACTCAAAAGATTGTAGCTTTCAGCAGTTGGTCCCCTATGCTCCGTTGGCTCGGGGAATCGTGTCCTTAAATAGAGATTTTTAACTTTTTCACAAATTCATCTTTACAATTATTGTATCTAAAGTGATAACATCAAGGAAGAATATTACGACTTACGACCGAGACCAAAGAGTGTCCCATCTCCCGTAGACAATTGATTCCCTATCTCTGCAACGTATTGCAGTTATGAGGATTTTCAATTTGATCTCCACATTTATGAAGAGTCATCCCCTCGTTGCCATAACCACAAGATTACAATCATGAAGCGCTTTCGACTTTTTCCCCTTTTTCCAAGTGTGATAACAGAATATCCCTTCCCATGCAGAAATAGCGGTGGGAGGACAAACTTCAGGTTGGCAGCAAATTTTGTACTTAACTAAATCTTCAATTCACCTAAATTTATCTTATTTATAATTTGACGATGATACATTTCATTCGACGTCTATACTAGGTAAATATGAGTTTATTACAATAACAACAACAATATTTAATATAAATCCTGCTGAAGTGCAAGGTTTAGAGAAGCCTAATAGTACACAATTTTATTCCTAACTAATAAGGTTTACTTAGAGTTTATTATTAGTCGAAAATTCCATTTTGCACTGATCCTTATATTTAACAAGTGAATTTTGTTCTATGTGAGCTCCATTTTTATCATAATTAAAATGGAAATTGTAAGAGTTAAGCAAGTATTCACTATAGAAAATCTTGTAGAATTCTCTCATTAAGCTATTGTCCCAACAGTAGTATAATTGTCATATGATGATATGATATAGGATAATTAAATGATTGGGTTAGTGCAAGTGAGAGATTGTTAGATTATGTCCTACAACTAATCAATTGGTTGTAGTTTAGTGACAAAATAATTTAAATATATTATTTATTTTGTACATATTTAGATGTATGTTATAAAGTCTATAAGATAATTATACATTGCAAATGAAATTATAATAAGATTATAATTATGAGATTTATATTACATTTATTTATTATTCCTAAATTGTTCTTAGTCATTCTATTAAGACTGAACATTAATAGAATGTAAAAAGACTAGCACACGTTATATTTTTCCTTATAAAAGAAGTAGTCAATCTCATAGGCCAAAGTATGGAGATAATTAAACAAATATGTGAGTACTTGTTAGAGAACAAGTTCACTGAATAGACTCGATATTAGAAATCCATTTGAAACATTACTTGTATGTCTATAGAATTCTCATTGTTATGATTATATAAGTGATCATTTGAATTGAGGTCTCTAAAGTTATCTTGTATAGAGATTGCTATGTTATGATACTATTTACCTATTTAATTATGGGTTGTTCAATTAATGGTCATTGGATATAGCATGAACTATATGAAGGTTGTTGTGTGATCAAGATAGAATTTATCACCCTAAAGTAATTAAGAAAAATGTTCCATTGTTCTCGATTAGTATTGATTCGGAAAATTCTTGGCTAAGGTAGAATGACGTTTTGTAAATAGTTAATAGGTGTCATTAATTGAATCAATAGCTAATGGTAGAGAACTAATATGATTGGACTCAAAATAGAATAGACATTAATTCCATGCTCTATGTCTGATCGAAACATTGTATGATAAATGAATTAAATTATACTAAAAAATCATCCAAGAAAAAGGTTAACCAAAACCACTTTGACATTTCTAAATATTTGGATAGTTATGATACGTTACTAAACGTTATTCTCCATCTATGATTATAAATTATTTAATTGAAGAATTAAAGATAAATTAAAAGGAGTTTTGATTTATCTAATTCTAATTATGAATTAGAATTATAATTTATAATCATTGTCAACATATTTAGAAACCTAATGAGTCTCACATAAAGAATAAGTTGAAGAGAGCAAAGATATTTTATCAAGTTGGACTTGATTATAAAGTTTGAGAAACTTTATGTTTAAATATGAGATATTTAATAAATAAGGATCAATATGAGATATTTGACCTTATTTGGACATAATTGGTATTTAATTAAAATTATTTGTAGTTTTAATTAAATTTTAATTGAAATTAGATTTAATTGAAATTAAATTACTAAAATGTCCCAAACCTATTATAGATAGGCTTAAGCTCTGATAGATCTAGCACTTCTTAGTTAACTATCTCTGTAAGAGCTACATAATTCTCTCAATCTATTTTGTGGATATTGTTAGAGGCCAAAAACTTATGCGATTACGGTGGTTGAGATAGATTAGTTTCAGAAACAATTCGAAAGATACGACAAGATTATGATCATCAAGCTTCGAGGTACGAATTAAGATTATGTTTTATTATGATTTATGTGTTAATTATTTTATAAAATTAAAGAGATATTGGTTTTTGGGAAATAAAAAATTATGAAAATTTTTTGTAATTATTCCACTACGACAAGGATCTAATCCCATCCTAATTTCCCAACGATGGTATTAGAGTAGGATTTTAGTTGTGTAATTTGATTAAATTTGAGTGATTGTTGTTAATTGTAATTTTGGAATTGTTGATTGTCATTTTGGAATTGAACACCAAAAGGTTCGCAAATTAAATCTGAAAGGTTTCAAATCAATACCTAATACCGAATTAGGTTCTTCTATGAAATCTGAAATATTAAAGATGAATGCCAATAAGAAACCCAAAGTATCGTTGCTAGTCTACAAAACTCTGGAATCTGGAAATTAAATATTTCTAACAGTCTTAAGGGTACAAAGCACGCTCCCTAGTTGTGTTGTGATCTGGTATTATTGGTGGAGTCACCAACTATTGGCGGCTGGAACAGAGAAAAATCTGACGATTGTTGCTGAAGGAGTTGCCTTTGTGTTTTTTGATTGTTCTGCGTCTTGGAGAGGGCTGAAACTGTCACGGTTGTTGGTGGCTGGGAAGGGTTGTGTTTTTGTTTGCGGTGTTTGCGAATCTGGATTTGCTTATCAGACAAAACTGGATTCTACCAATTTTGTTGCGCTTTGTGTTTTCTCTGTTGTTTGCCTTTTTTGGCTGCTAGAACTCGGGCTATTGTGGTGTGATTGTCGGAGAAGTTGTTGCCTGCGACTACTGTTCGTGTAGGAGGCGCGACGGGTCGTGGGCTGAAGCGATGGAGAACAGCGTGATGAAAGGAGAAAAATGCCTAGTGGTAGCCATGGACGGTGATGGAAGCTCTGGACATGGCAGCGAGGAATAACAGTATTAAGATTAATAATTTATTGATTTCTAGTTTAATTTTACAAAAGTAGTTTATAAAATTAGAATTAATTAGTTTCAATTAGGTTGAAATTACTTAATTAGATTTCTTAAAATTAAGAAAATTATTTTCTGAAATAATTAAGAAAGCTATTTTTTAATTAAATTTATTTATTTCAATTTGATTGAGATAATTAAACTTATGACTTTATTTGTTTAGAGAATTTTTATTCAATTTATTTAGAAATTGTTTCTTTATTTACGAAAAATAAGTTTCTTGATTTTTTAGAAAAATGATTTTTCTTGTTTAAATTTTGAAAAATGTTTTCATTTATTAATTAAGAAAAATGAGTTTTCTTTAATATTTTTGAAAATAGTTTTCTAACTTATTAAAGAAAGATTTTCTAATTAATTAATAAATTAATATCTAAATAAATAATACAAATTTAATTATTTAATTTTGAAAATATTTTCCTTTAATATTAGAAAATATTTTTCTAATTAAGGAAAAATAATTTCTAATGAGATTAGAAATAGTTTTCTAATTGGATTAGAAAGTGTTAATTATATAATTTTGAAAAAGGAGCTCTTGTAAATTATAATAAGTAAGTAGAATAATTTATTGAAAATTGTTTTTAATTAAATTTTTTTTAAAGGAGTCGAGATAAATTGGAAATTGTTTCCAATTGGATTTAAAAATTGTTTTTAAATCAAATTAAATTTCTATTTGGAATAGGAATTTAGTCTATTTAAGAATCAATGGTTTGATTTAATTTAATTTTTCCAAAGAGTTGGAAATATTATTTTAGATTATGAAGACCAATAACTAGAATCAAACGAAGCTTGATGTTTTATCCATATAATTTGATTATGAGGGCATAGGTTGCATACTTTATTTATATAGTTGATATATATATTGGATGCATGTTAAATTGTATGTTTTATATGTGTGATATTTAACATACAATTTTGCATTTGATGAGACGAACAAAATTAAATCCGTTGTTAAAATATTAAGTACACGTTGAGAAAATGAATGTCGCCTTCCATTGTTATAAGAATAAACCAGAATTCTATTTATTGTAGGCTTGTTGAGCAAACTAAAGGTTGCTTTAACCCAAACATGGTTAGTCTTATATTAGTGGGTTCTACTTAACTAAATTTGTGTGATTTGGATGACCAAATTCATAATCACATGAATTTAGAGGCAAAGTTAGGAATAACATATAAGATATATTTTGGCAAGAGTTATCACTTAATGGGTCTAAGAGTCACATGAGATGTGATTGATAAAGTTGTTCTCTACATAATTTAAGTTTAGTTGATTTATTGAGCAAACTCAAGATCAACTATATTTGAATGGGATCCTAGCCCACTAGAAAGGTTAGACTAATCTTTTTGAATAGTTGTGAGGCCTGTTATTTTGAATGAAATAGTGGGAGTAACGAAATATAGGATTAAAGTCTTAATCTTATTTGATAGTCATGACATATAATTAATTACTTGCTTTTCTTACATTTAAGTTTTGTTTTGAGTGAAATTTACCTTGTTTAGCACAGTTGGTACTAAGTTAGTGAACCAAATTTCTTGGACATAGGTTATGTTTTGGGAAGAGTTCTCAAAGACAGATAGAAAATTGTATGCCCATTATGTAATTTTGCTGTAATCCCTGTTGAGGATTTGATGAAAAAGTTTTAGAGATGTGTTAAACTCATATGGATGACAAAATGTATTGACATTTTGAGTTGACTAATGTCTCATAAACCTTAATGACAACATATAAGATCTATGTCAACACCATGATAACAAAATGCAATAGGTTGCATAGAGTAGAATTGAAAGGTATATTACCTTGATGAAATTGTTTCATTCAATTTACTCTACAAAAACAGCATTGTGAACTACAATTATAGGCTTTGCTATAGTATGATAATAGTTTTCATAAAAAGAAAATGATTGCATGAGTTTTCTTACCTATACATAGAGATCATGTGTATTTCTAGTTCATGCTTATGAGTATTTGATACTGAATTTGGATTGAATATTATTATAATGCTCAAAGCATGATAAGAAATAGATTGCTAAGTAAAAGTAGTTGATCCAATTTTATAATAATAGTTTGTATGTGTTGGATCAAAGGAGACTTATAGTTAACATGAGTGGCAAGAATACAAAGTTGGATAACCGAGATTATCCTTTTATGTCATATTGGTTAAATCAACGTAATGAGAATCATAAAGTAACATACAAGGATATGTGTATCCTTTTGATTATGAATCGTATGGAACTTGTAAAATTGAAGAATAAACAAATCAACCTTTGGTGAAAGGATGATGATGGTATTGAATTATTAAATTTATACATGTGATGTATTGAATGAAATAACAATTCAAAAAGGACGATACTTATATTTCATTAGATTACTAATGACGTTATGTGATATAGTCATATCTATTAAACGAAATAATGTTTTAAAATTTTGACAAGTAATTGTTTAAATCTAAGTAGAAATTAAACATTGAGAATGCTAAAGCACTTCGACGAGATCGTTGTGGTGAGTTTTAAATTTTCGATTATCTATAAGGAATGGGATTCTTTAGTGAAAACCTTCACACAAAAAATTTCATAAGAGTATGGATTTATTTAAGGAGGAAAATACAATATGAGATATTATATGATGCAATAGTATTTTTCTTATAGTTATGCCTAGTACAATGACTTACCTTCAATAGTTCCAATTGAATCAGTTAACAAGATTTCATATTAGATATGAAACGTTAAGTCTTTGAAAGAGTCAAAGTTAATAATTTAAGGATGTGATGCTTAGTTGAAGCATATATTATCCATTAAGTTTAGAACTGAAATGGATAATAAAAAGTTATAAGATATCCAAAAAAGTTAGATATAATATTACAGACTCATTAAACAAATTGTTTGATTCAATGTATACTTATAGGAGAATGGTTCTCAAGATAAGTAGTAGGAGTAAGATGAAATTCGAAAATTTCAAATCTTATGACAGTACATCCAATTGGAACTAATGCCCTTGTCAATACATTTGATGTATAGTTGAAAGACTATAAGACATTGAAAAATTCATTTTCATGATGAATTCAAAGAGTTTGTTTTGAAGATGATTGTGAATTTATCTTGTCTACAACAAAGTTAGTGAGAGTATAGTTGTCCTCTTCACTGGGAGTATATGGAGACATATTGCTCATAAACAACAATTTTAATTTACAATTGTTGAGAACATAATTGTCCAAAAACAACTCTTGTTGGATTTGAAAAGTTAACAACTTGATTGTGGGAAATAGATCTATGGAGATAGAATGGAAGTTGTTTACCTATTCCAACTCTTAAGTACATAGATAATGTACTAAATGTGTCTAGTATTTGAGATATTTAATACTTGTTAAGTATTAATGATATCCATTATTCTATGTATGAGTTGATATTTAAATTCAAAGAGATAAGGATATTTACTTTAGAAGTAAATCCTAATTAAGGTTTATTTTATTTAAAATGATATCATTTTAAATTGGAAAGGTTCCAATGTAGCAATGGTTGCTAATTAAGGCAATTAGACATTTTTCATTTAGGGGAAATGATTAATTGGATCAATAAGTTCTTTAGCAAACTTGATATAGTTCCTCACATTGTTCAAAACAATAATGTAGTGAGGAGCATTAAAGCCATTTGGCATGCAAAAGTAGCTAAGGTCTCATCAAAGATAAAGTATGTATTCACTATAGAGAATCTTGTAGAATTTTCTCATTAAGCCACTATCCTAGTAGTAGTATAATCATGATATGGTGATGGTTTATGATACTTAAATGATTAGCTTAGTATAAGTGGGAGATTATTAGTTTATGCCCTATAGCCAATCGATTGGTTGTAGTTTAGTGAAAAATAATTTAAAGGCATTCTTTATCATGTACATGTTTAGATGTATATTATAAAGTCCATGGGATAATTATATATTGCAATTGAAATTATAATGAGATTATAATTATGATCAGATTCATATTGCGTTTATGTATTATTTTTAAATTGTTCCTAGTCATTGTTTTATTAAGACTAGACATTAATAGAACGTAAAAAGATTAGCACACGTTATGTTTTTCCTTATAAAGGAAGTAATAGATTTCATAGGCTAACGTACAAAGATACTTGAACAAACGTATGGGTGCTTGTTAAAGAACAAGTTCATTGAACAAACTTAATATGAGAAATCTATTTGGAATATTAGTTGTATGTCTATAGAATTCTCATTGTGATAATTATATAAGTGATCCTTTGACTTGAAGTCTCCAAAGTTATCTTATATAGAGATTGCTATGTTTTGATACTACTTATGACCTATTTAATCATGGATTATCCAATCGGAAGTTATTAAATATAGCATGAACTATACAGAGATAGTTGTATGATGAAGATATGATTTATCACCCTAAAGTAATTAGGAAAAATGTTTCGTTTTTCTTGATTAGTATTGATTCGGGAAGTCCTTGGCTAAGGTGCAATGACGTTTTGTAACGAATAGTTAATAGATGCCATTAATTAAATCAATAGCTAATGGTGGAGAACTAATATGATTGGATTCAAAATAGCGTAAACATTAATTCCATGCTTTATTTCTAATTGGAATATTGTATGATGAAAGGATTAAATTATACTAAAAAATGAAGCACGGAAAGATTAATCAAAACCACTTTGTCATGATGCATTGCTAGACGTCAATCTTGATTTATGATTATAAATTGTTTAATTGGAGAATTAAAGATAAATTAAAAGGAGTTTTAATTTATCTAATTCTAATTAT
>JAOQMM010000171.1:17673805-17689312 GCA_027563515.1 Erythroxylum platyclados | reverse complement strand
AACACAACTTGTAGAGTGTGAGTTAGCTATGTGATAAGGGCTACAAAGTTATTTTCTATATATCTCATTATGAAATTGTCAATATTCATAATGATAATATTGTATTTGTTGGTCTTAGAAATCAGAATATGTATTGTGCTCAACTGGAAGACATATCTTCACAAAATGTTAAATGTTTTGTCTCCCTAGAAAAGGATTCATTCATCTGGCATAGGAGATTTGGACATGCTAGCATGAGCACTTTATCAAAATTGTCCAAAAATGAGTAGGTAAGAGGACTACCGACTTTGAAGTTTGAAAGCAATCAGGTTTGTTAGGCTTGTTTAAAAGGAAAGTCAGAAGTAGTTTTCCTCCTAAAAATATTATGTCTACTAGCTAACCACTGGAACTTGTGCACATGGATCTATTTAGTCCTACTAGGACTCAAAGCTTGGTGGTAAACATTACGATTTTGTTTTAGTAGATGATTATTCTAGATTTATATGGGTTTACTTTCTATCAAACAAGGATGATACTTTTGAAGTTTTTGAGAAGTTTTGCAGAAATATTCTTATCAAAAAAGGATACTGCATCACTTCAATTCAAAGCAATCATGGAGGAGAATTTGATAACAGGAAGTTTGAAGAGTACTGTGACAGCAATGGTATAACTCACAACTTCTCATAACCAAGGACGCCTCAACAAAATGGAGTTGTAGACAGAAAGAACAAAACTTTAGTTGATATGGCCAGGACCATGTTGTGTAAAAGTGGACTACCTCATAGATACTGGGCAGAAGTAGTATGTGTGCCATGTTAGTAGTTAACAGATGTCTCATAAGACCCATTTTGAAAAAAAACCCTATGAGTATGGAAAGAAAAAAACCAAATGTTGCCTACTTTCAAGCTTTTGGTTGCAAATGCTTTGTTCTAAATAATGGAACAAACAATCTTGGAAAATTTGATGCACAATTAGATGAAGTCATCTTTCTGGGCTACAATAGTGCGAGTAAGGGATTCAGAGTCTATAATAAAAGGACAAGGAAAATAGAAGAATCAATACACATGGTATTTGATGAAGCACTACCGTTGACAACATCAACTAATTCAGATGATGAAGAGCACCCCCTGGTTCTTAAAAATACATCAGAAACTCCAACTACATCACTGTCAAAATTACAAAATCAAGAAGGTCCCTCTAAAGCTAGAACACAGCAAGCTCCTTCCTTTCAGCAGGAGCCTATACAAAGAAAAACTCCTAGAGAATGGAGAGGTCTTGATACACATCAATACATTATAGGAGATCCTTCTGAATTTCTAAGAACAAAATCATCATTGAAGAATTTGTTACTTCATCTCACAAATAGAACCAAAGACTGTGGAAGAGGCCCTCACTAACAAAAACTGGGATTTAGCCATGAAAGATGAACTGAATCAATTTGACAAAAAAAAAGTCTGGAATCTAATACCTCATCCTTAAAACAAGCCAATCATTGGGACTCGATAGGTCTTTCGAAACAAACTCGACGAAAATGGTAAAGTGGTAAGAAACAAAGCTAGACTTGTAGCTCAATATTACAATCAACAGGAAGGTATTGATTTTGATGAAAAATATGCACATATTGCTTGATTGGAATCAATTAAAATCTTACTTGCCTTTACATGCCATAAAAATTTCAAGTTGTTCCAAATGGATGTTAAAAGTGCATTCTTAAATGGTTACATTAACGAAGAAGTATTTGTTAAGCAACCCCTAGGTTTTGAAGGTGAAAACCATCCGGATTATGTGATGAAGTTAACCAAAGCTCTGTATGGCTTAAAGCAAGCTCCTCGCGCATAGTATGAGAGGTTAAGCAACTTCCTGCTTGAGAATAACTTTGAAAGAGGAAAGGTTGATAAAACCTTATTTATCAAGAGAAAGGAAAATGATTTACTCATAGTACAAATATATGTTGATGACATAATATTTGGTGCTACTAATCCATCTCTCTATGAAGAATTCTCAAAATTGATGCAGGGGTAGTTTGAAATGAGCATGATGGGAGAATTATCATTCTTTCTTGGATTGCAAATCAGGTAAACAGAAAAAGGAATCTTCATCAGTCAAGGCAAATACACAAAAGAACTGATCAAGAAATATCATTTTGAGAATGTCAAACCGATGGCTACTCCTATGTATACTGGAACCAAACTTGAAAAAGATGAAAAAGGCAAAGCTACAGATGAGATGAAATATAGAGGAATGATTGGATCACTACTTTATCTTACAAGCTTAAGACTAGACATAATGCTTCATGTGTGTCTTTGCGCACGCTTTGAGTCAAATCCAAAAGAAAGCCACCTTCAAGCAGTCAAAAGAATCTTTCGATATCTTCAGGGAACTATTGATTTTGGACTATGTTATCTAAAAAACTGATTCATTTGACATAGTGGGATGTTGTGATGCATATTATGCAGGAGACAAAGTCGATCGAAAAAGCACAAGCGGTCATTGTCAATTTCTTAGAGGATGCTTAGTATCTTGATCCTGCAAAAAGCAAAATTGCAAAGTGCTTTCGACGACTAAAGCGGAATACATAGCAGCTGCCAGTTGTTGCGCTCAAATTTTATGGATGAAGCATCAACTACAGGATTTTTCTCTAAACTTTTTTCATATTCCTATATTATATGATAATACTAGTGCTATAAATCTTTTTAAAAATCCTATGCATTATTCTAGGAAAAAGCATATAACAATTAAGCATCATTTTCTTAAAGATCATGTTTTTAAAGGAACCATTGATTTTTTGCATGTTAACACTGAGAATCAAGTAGTTGACATTTTAACTAAGCCACTATCAGAAGATAGATTTTGCTTGTTAAGAAAAGAGCTTAGTTTTTGCAAATTATCTGATATTATTCTTTCATGATTTGTCTCTGCTACATGACATTGCATTTCGCAGGCCCCTTCTACTTTACTTCCTTCAAAAACTCTCTTTTAGTTTGGCAGGCTCCTTAGAGTTTAAAATGCCCCTTCTTGCTTTGAAGGATCCTCTCCTTTTTAATCCTCTCTCGCGTTAATATTCTAAACGACACGTGTCCTAAAAGGAAATGATTCAAGGCATCATTTCAGCATTCAAAAACACGCACGCAATCTGACAAATCTACATATGCATTGTCAGAAGATACGCAACTGATTAAATTTCCTATTATGGCCGGTACAAGATCATCGCTAAAGGTATCACTTAGTTTACCCTAGGCAATTTTTTACTCATCCCTGCCATTCTCTTCTGCATCACTTATTTTTCGTATTTTTATTAGCTTTTGCCTCCTCTCTCAAACTTCATCAAACTCCTCCATAATGGCACGAACCAGAGGACAAAAAAAAACCCTATCCTCTACTGAACCCATTACTTCTAAAACCCAAGCATTAGAGGAACATTTGGTTATAAATGATGATTCAAATAAAGAAGCATCTCGGTTGATCAGACAAACCAGAGGGAATCTTGCAAGGCAAATTGAGAAGAGCACTGAACAAAAAGGAACCAAGGATTTTGAAAAGATAGAGGAAGAAGAAGCTAGAAAAAGAAAAAGAGAAGAAAAAAAGAAAAAAAGAGAAGAAATAAGAAAACGAATGTCTTTCTTCACACGAAATCAATGCTCAAAAATTGTTTAGCAAGCCTCATTCTTCTACTCATCCTGATTGTTCTTCGAAGCGCCGCTTTTTACTCTCTACATTTTAACTCTCTGTTTTCATCTCAAATCTTCTAAACCTCACCCATCGTTCTTACAATGGCACTAATGAAATTAAAGGGACAAAAGAAAACCCCAACTTCTACTAATAGCCATGGTGAAGCTCATGTCACTGAACCTATCTCTTCTAATTCCCAACTATTAGAAACACCCATTCTATCTATGCCCATTGCTAGTCCAAAACTTCCACATTTCCTAAACCTAGTCCTAAAGATAAGAAAGTTCCTAAAGTGCACTGTATTACAAATGGCAATGATTCAGATGAAGAACTTATTCGGTTGAATAGATGAATAAAGACTAAAGGAAGTCTTGTAAAGCAAGCTAAGAAAATTTATGAACAAAATAAGCCATTGATACAGAAAAGAAAGAGGAAGAAGAATCTAGAAAAAGAAAAAGGGAAGAAATAAAGAAAGGCAAAGCGCCTGTGACTGAAGATGCTATTAAGGATCCCATTGATAGAAATAAGTTGTTTCATAAAGAGATGATTCCTAAAAAAAAAAGGGCAAAGAAGATAAAGATAGCTGCACAAAAAGGAAAGACATCAATACCACTAAAAATGTTTTAAACAATGGAAGTTGAAGTTCGCTATAAAATGCAGTACAAGAAAAGAAAGGTGGTTGCTGGGCGGATCTTGCCTCCTATGATGTTTGAAGACATAGATATACCTATCTTTCCTTACTTCGTTGCCATTGGCTGGGAAAATTTTCTGAAATTAGATGAGACCATATGTGATGAGCTAGTCAGGACATTTTACACACATATGAGAAAAGAAGAAATTGATGGAAAACTAGCCATTGTCTCATGGATACGTGAATGTGAAATTTTAATTTCTGAAGAAATCTTTGGGGATATACTAGACGTAACTCCTATAGGGTGAACTAATTTTCCCTGTCATAAGTGTGATGTCAATGATCTAGAGCTAGTAGAAGTTGTCAAATCCATCTGCCTTCATGCTGAGAACACCCAAGATGGGACCCTGGAGCAGGCAATTAGACTTACTACCATGATGCCTTGTATCGTTATCAGCTACTTCAATTTTTCCCAGGAGTAACTCAGTTGAAAGGTGCAACTTGCTAGACACTTATGTAGTGTATAATTTGCTAAAAAGGAATAGAATGAATCTTCCAGCAATGATCTTGAGGTTTATGGTGGATAAGGGGAATCATAAAAATACCAACGATTGTCTACCCTATGGGATGTTGCTCACTAAGATCTTCACCCGTTATGGAGTTCCTTTTGCAAATATGAATTGGTATGCACCTGCTAAGTTTCACCCGTCTATTCCTTACCAATTTGGATACAAATTGCAAAACAATGTCTGAGTAGAAAAAGATCTGAAAGAGTAGCAAAAAACTTAGATCTTGCTCCAGACCAACAAACTCCTATCCCTCCTCAGGATGAAAATAGTACAAATCTCCAATAACAGTTGAAGGACATTCAAGCTAATCAAGAACAAATGTGAGAACAAATAGATAGCATGCAAAATCAGCTTCTTGACATGCAGATTTTGCTCAGAAGAATCTTTAAATCTCTTCAATAACTCTGTTGCTAGTTCTTTTCTGCTTGGCTTATTCATACTTATGATTTTAATTAATGCATTAATTACTCTTTCCCTCTTTTTTTTTTGATAATGATAAAGGGGGAGAAATACTTGATGATATTTTGCCTTGATGTATTTTCAATTATGCCTTGATGATATATGTGTTATTGATTATGCATTGTTGATATAATTGTTATTAATAATATATTCTATTGAAATGGTGAAGTTTAAATATGTGATAAACAAATGATAGGCTCCTTCCTTTAGAAGTTAGGTTCCTTCTAATTATAACTACAAGTAAAGTTTTCAGGTACCTTTCAAAACTCTTTATTATTATTTGAATTTTGAAAATATATCTATTATTGTTTATCATCATCAAAAAGGGGGAGATTGTTAACTCAAGGTTTATGATTAACGATTTTGATGATAACTTTATAATATTTCAAAATTCAAATTGGGATTGTTTCCTTATATAGGCAACGATATAATTCTTAAAAGGAAATAAAATGATGAAATAATTGTTATCTTTCTTGTAGGAACCTTTTTTATAAACTTACCTTTTTAGAAATGATTCCATGACATCTGGAAGGATCATACTAATTCGAATAATCAGCTCTGGAGGCCTTGAGAGAACGTTCTTCTTAATGTCTAAATATCAGAGATTTCAGTAGAGATGATTTCGAAGATTAAGCAACGACTAGTTGAAAAAAAATGTCTACTTAAGGAAGAGCCACTGCATTTTACAAAAGAGACACAAGAAAAACACACGAGACTTGTGAAATATCTTAGAGCATCAATATTCTTGAAAGTTATATCAAACTCTTTGTGCTTTAGAAAGTGATATCACTCTATTAAGAGAGACTGTAAAATCCTTTATACAATTTTGTTTAAAAGCTTGTAAAGGCTAGCAAAATACTACTACTGTGGAAGGTTGAATGAAATACTCAAGTTGGATACTTGGAGACTGGACATAGGCTTCATTATAAGCCAAACCAGTATAAATCTACTGTGTCATTATCTCTCTCTTCTTTTCTTTTAAATTTCCATATTACAAGTTGATATTTTCAAGAGGCTCCTTTAGTTTTACAATAGGCTATTTCTGTTTTTATATTGTAAGTGGTTTCTTTCAAAAGTTAGCAGGCTCCTATCGATTAAACAGGCTCCTTTCTTTTTGAGTGCCAACAGGCTCCTATTGATTAAACAAGCTCCTATCTTTTTGAGCGTTAACAAGCTCCTTTAAAATTAACAACCTCCTTTATTTTTTAACGTTAACAGGATCCTTTCGAAGTTTATAGGACCCTTCTATTTATAAATTTATTTTGTTTAGCAGGATCTTATCAATTTGAAAGTACCTTGAATTTTTTATTACACACAATTCACCCCTTTTTGCGTGTGTTTGCTTTATCATAAAACACAACCAATTTATAGTTAACCCGAGAAAACATCTCAACAGTTGAAACCAACATAGAAATCCCAATAAATGCCTCTGCATCTGTATCTAACAATGTTGAAAGGGGAAAGAAAAGAAAAAGAGGAGCAAATGCCTCTGCCTCTGCCTCTGCCTCTGCCTTTACAACTATGTCTATATCTGTTGGTGCTAGAACTACTATAAGTACTGCCAACACCTCAACTATTACTCATTTATATGGAAGTGAAAATGCAACAGTCTCAGTTGTTCTCCCAACACCTGAAGGTGCTTCAGAAACAACACATATTTCTACATTTTCAAAGACCACCACCAAAAAGACCACCAAAAGGAAAACTTCAAATGTTGTTTCAGGGTCAAGAGGGCTTGGCTATGGTGTTGTAGATAATGAAAACAGAATGAGAATGTTTGGTGCTAGTAGATCTAGCCCAAATTCTTAAGCAAAAATTTTAGGAAGAAGGCCTATCACATATTCTTCTCTTCAACATGAAGTAAATAGGAAGTTCAAGGAGCAGATGGAAGGGATAGGGATATACACAAATCAAATGACAAGATTGCAAATGCTAAATGTAAGTGCTAATTTTTTTCATTCTTATTAAACATTGATTAATTGTTTAATTTTTGCATTCTTATTAAACATTAATTAAGTGATACAACTAAAGTTAATAATGTTTACATTTTATCTACAGCCTGGAAGGCTAAGTCAGAGATTAATAAACCCTGGGCAGAAATCAAAAAAGAGCAAGCAAGTTGTTATTAATGTAAAGATTTTGTTGGCATTTATATGTTATTATATGAATGAATGCAATGATAGGAACTTTTAGTCAAAATTGCTTTCTCTTTTCTTTTAGGGTTTTTCTTTTTTTTTTTTGAAGTTCATGAATGCTAGATGATGAAACTGTATTTGTATATGTATGCCACAAAATAGCTTTATAAGCTTAATTGCATTTAGACATTGTTCTAGTACATAAATCATTTCTAGGTAAGGCTTTTAACATACAACTATTGCCCGAATTGCCTTTATTATTTAGGCTAACAAATAGATGCGAAACTGATAAACAAAAGCTTAAACAAGCTACAAATTTCTAACACTTTGTTGAATGTGTTTCTTTGCTACTCCTCATGACATGTAACTCATTCTTCAACTTGAAATTTTTTGCAATAATTTCAGCTTCCAAAACATTTTCAACATTTTCTCTTAACTCTGCTACTTCAACCTTCAATAGATTAGCTTGATGGTATAATATTTTCTCTCTATTTTTCAGCTCTAAAATAATTTGTCTTGATCTTAAAGAAAATCTTTGATCATACTATTCATGATATCCATTGACATTTCCACTCTACCATGAAACAAAAAAGAGCAATTCGTTAATGAAAAATATGATCTTATTTATATAAAACAACATCAAAATGTAGAAAATTATCGGAAATAGTTGACAACCATAAAACCTTCTTCTTAGATTTTCATCAGTCCAAGAAGTCCATCTAGGTTCTTTCAAGTTACAGTAACAATATTTAGCCTCTTCTTCATAGTCCCATTCAATTGGGTAAGTTGAAGAAATTAGCTTGTATGACCTCAAATCAAGGTTAGAACGTGTTTTCTACTGTCAAAGATGAAAATTTCAAAAATCTCCAATAAACCCTTCATTACAACCAAGAAAACAACAAACTGAATCCTCTAATCGACCTCATTATCTTAAAGAACTACTAATTAAGCTCATTCTCAAGTATTCCCAGTTGTTATCTTTGAAAATGTAGTACATATTACAGAACGAAAAAGAGCTTTTGGGGAAGAACACAGATTGATTCGAAGAAGAAGAAGAGAGAAGGGTTTCAGTAAAAAAAATGAGAAAAGTGAGAAGCGTAAAAGGAAATTTTTTAAATAATAAAAAAAGAAATTAGATAATTTGAAAATTTGAAAATTCACAAATTCAATATCAGACATAACGAAAATGCCACATAAGACGTGTCATTCAGACTTAACGGCGCATGTATGACATTACCAAATTTTCATCCAAAATAGCCTAACATTGAGCAGAATTGATAACGTTTGAACCTTAATTAAGTATGTTAAAATGTTTGGCCCTAAATTGATCAAATTTGAAAACTTTTGGCCCTAAATTGGGTATTTAGTCCTAAAGAAGGTAGCATTTCTTGTCTAACTTTCTCTTTACACTACTTGAAGATTTCTCTCAATTTGTTTGTATGGATATCATTAGAGGCCGGACATGTGTGTGACTATGATGATTGCATTAAACTAATTTGAAGAATTGTTTAAGAGAAATGCCAAAAAAAAAAGATCAAGTTACATAATAAAATACGGTTTATATTTAAGCATTAATCATGTTATAAAATTTAAAATGATGCTCTGAAATCGAATTTCGACCTAATTTTTTTAACAACATTATCTCTCTTACACTTACGCTCTCACGCGTATGTTAAGCATTCATTTTGCGCATTCTTTTGTCTTTCTAGAGTAGTCACTTGGGTTTCGAGCGAATCACAGGATGTTCTATGGCCGATAGTTAGAGGGGGCAGGGGAATCAAGCTTTTCATATTGAATCAGCCTGACCTTAAAAAAAATGTCCTGTAGTTATGGAGGCAGCAGAAATTCCTCAATTGTTCTCATACATGATAGTATCAATTCAGGATAGAACCGTATTCATAATGGGACGAGCTTTGCACATGGCCTCCAATGGCACAACCTTTGGCATAGTAATTCCTCTCCCCTCTGTCATGTCAATATCCTTATCTTCACAAACCTTTTCCCAATCGAAGCATTGAATTAACGTGGCCAACGTTAATCCCAGAATGCGGAGGGCCAAATTCATCCCAGGACACGACCTTCTTCCCAAACCAAATGGCATGTAACTACGAGGAACTCCATTACCTTCAAATCTTTCAGGTTTAAAAGTGTCTACATCCTCCCAGAGTATTGGATCTCTGTGTAAAGCCCATGCATTTGCCAATATAACCGTGCCACGTGGTATGTCGTAACCTTCAATGGTGCAATCCTCGGATGCCATGTGTGGATCAATAACAGGAACTGATGGATACAATCGAAGTGTCTCTGAAATAATGTTCTGTAGATATGACAACTTGGCAACATCAGGCTCATCTACGAAGCGATTTTGCCCAACTCGAGAGTCTATTTCTTCTTTAGCTTTAGTCAATATTTTGGGATGCCTGAGTAGGCAAGTCATTACCCATTCCAGTGCGGTTGATGTCGGGTCAGTTCCTGCAGCTAGGAGAACCTGCGTATATAACCATTCAAACATCAGAAAATATTTTATGGATACTAGTTAACATATACAATCCAGTTAATTTACTGATTCGGCTCACTTACCACTATCATTCCTTTTATAATTTCATCTGTAAAATACTCGGATTCTGACTGCTGGAGCCTAAGCAAAATGTTAACTAGAGTTTTCGTGCTCTCCGAACTCAATTTGCTTCTACACTCGTTGACTATACCCTGCATAAACTCGTCGAACCTTTTAGCAAGTTTCATCAACTTCCCCTCATACCGACCACCGTCAATCCAATTCCAAATGGGGAAGAAATCTCCTGGATTTGATGAATCATAATAAGTTGATAACTCCTCAATCAATTTCTTGAACTCACTTGCCTCCTTAACCTCAGTCACCTCCTCACCAAAATATCTCTTACCTGTGATCATTCTCATCATGGTATTAAGAGTCAGATCGTGGAATATTGATTTTAACTCTACCTTAGCAAAACCTTGTGACGATTCACGGTACAGTTTGGTGATAAGTCGCTTGAGTTCCTCTTTGCGAACGTATAGAAGCATGTTAAGACGATGGCTTGAAAATAACTCCATGGTACTAACGCGACGAAGGTTGCGCCAGTGGTCACCATAAGGAGCATAGTCCATGGCTGTGTAGTTGTAACCAACATGCTTAGCCACCAGAAACTTGGGTCGGTTTGCCAGAATGATATCGTTTTTACTGAAGCATTCTTCGATGGCTGACGCCGACGAGACAACTACTACTCGCCGTGACCCATATCTAAGAGAGAAGATAGGGCCATATTTCTTAGCAAGGCGGTGGTAAGTACGATGTAAAGGTGGCTTTTGGAGATGGAGGTGACCTATAATTGGAATCCCAGGTGGGCTTGGCGGAAGTTTTCTTTGGGACTTTTTAGCTCGATAAAGCTTTTGAGCAACAAAGAGAAAGATGAGAGTCAGTGCGAGATAAAGGGTCGTCTCTGCCATTTTCGCTTGGTTTAGGTCTTGAAATGAGAAGCAGGTAACTAGCGTTTATCATTTATGCTGCAACAACAAAGCATCCGAGATTATGTACTATTAGAATTTCAATTTTAGTTTTATCAATAAGTTCCAAAGGAAACCTTGATGTGATTTTTTAAATTTCCTTGAAACTCATTGCTGATTATTCGTATGTTTTTATTGAAGCACCGAAAATTGGATACCTATACAAATATTTTCCATCTCTTATATCTTATCAAGATAGCATTCATGTAAATACTTGCTTATCATTAGGCCAAATTACTGATGATGCAGTAATGATATAGTACTGGTGACTTGTCCATGTCATTGAGGGCTAAGGCTAAGCACAAATTGTAGGCTTTATGCCTCGATAGTCGTGTCAGTGCAATTTTATGAATATCATAATGTTATTAATACCAAATTTGATTATGGTATAAATAATAGGTATCGTTTTTTATAATTTTTTAATTTATAAAATAGTTTTTGAAATTTTTTAAAAAAGTCCATCAATATGTTATATTGTATAATTTAAAATTTTACATCAACTATATCTCTAAAAATAATAATAATAGAAATTTAAAATAACAACGATCTATTTATTTTTGTTAATATTACTTTTCACATATTTCATATGTAAATCATAACCACAACTAATAATAAAAATGTTTTAATTATTATACAAATATAAAATTAAAGACAATACAAAGTACTAAAAAGTTACAATTTTATCATATAATAAATAATAATTACATTAAAATATCAAATAAAAAATAATAAGTATTTATGACTCTCAAACTATTACAATTTACAACAAGAGTTCATGCCCAAATAGAAGTAACCTAGAACAAAAATATTTACAATTATATTTTTATTGCATATATAAAATTTAACATATAAATCAAATATGAGTGAAATTAAAAGAAGAGGAGGAATAAAAATTTGGAACTTCATTCAACCGAATAACCGCTCAAATTGCATTGACGACCTCAATTCTCATTTGTTACAAAATTCTCAAAATTTAGAGGAGCCTTATCACCACCATCATTCAAATTTATTACATGAAATGATATGTCAATACTTTCCTATCAAAGATTATCTTCCAAATCACTCTTATCTATCAAACCTGGTTCCTCAAAAACTCAATCCACTAAAAGATCTACATGGTCAAGACAAATTGGATATACATAACTACTTGTTCTATTAAGAGTCATAGTAAACAAATAAAATTGAATTATTAAAAATTACAAAAAATTATATCCAAGTTAATAATGATAAGAACATACCTTTCCCAAAGCTTTAAATTATATTGAACAAATATCAAGTCATTTAATCTTTTGTACTCCAATCTATTCCTTTTCTTAGAACAAATGAATTCAAATGAGCTCCAATTTCTTTCACACCCTGTTGCATTCACATATTGACTTAGACTTTGAATTGCAAACCTTTATAATTTTGAAACAATACTTTCGAATTGTTCCCACTAGGCAACTATAAGACAATAAAAGTAGCATTATAAACAAAATAAAGTGATGATTAATTTTCAACAAGTAAAAAAAGTGAAAAATACATGAATTAAGTTTTTCTCTTTAACGAACAACAATTGGGCCTCAAAATTTCCAGAAACATCCTTGTAAATCTCCACTTATAAGCTTAGGAGATCTTGTATCATCTCTTGGACAATAATTATTGTAATAGTTAACAGCATTCCTTATTAATTTAAGCTTTCTTTGTAAAACTTGAAATGAAATAAATACTAGGATTAAAAAAATGCCCCAGTTGCAAACAAGAGAGAGTAAAGTTGTCTTTTTCATCTATCATTGATAACTGAAAGATAAGGTGTATACAAAGAAGACTTAATTTTTAGATTGACCTTAATTACTTGCTTCACCCTCTCTATGACATCATAAAAATAACCTATTGTTGTCTTCTTATCACTATCAGCTAGATGCAGCACCCTCACCAAAGGCTCATAAACTCGGATGACAAATTGACATTAGAACCAACATTCATGATCTTCAAGTATAATTCTAGAAATCTCCAATCCAATATAGACTTAACATGTTAAGATATAACCCACCTATCACTTGTAAACATTTGCCTCCTTCATCATAATACAATACTAAAGTGATAAGAAATTAGTTGCAAATCTTTTAATAGGAGGACGACACAAATTCCTACCATTGGTGAAATCCTTTCTCATTAAATACGGGACCCATGCACGATTGCAGATGAACTTGGTCATTTGTTTTTGCTTTCTGCACAGTCTCATTAATAATAGGAAAATAACTAGCATCTCTTATATTTTTCAACATCAGGTCAATGCAATATGCAATATGAGGAGTCCAATAAAAAAAAGTATACTTGCTTTGCAATCTTATAAGCAAAATCATTGTTAGCAATGAACTAAACAACATTTTCTGGCTCAACTTCATTTACAACTTCATCAAATATCTAAATGGAGTATCATTATTCCTAACAAGGCCAAATGCATCAACAAATTTTAAAAACATTGTCTCCTTTGTAGAATAAACCAAAAAATTGATAATAGGCTCATGTCTTCTATTTGTCCAACCATCATATATGATTAAACACCTATAAGTAGCTCAAGTCACTCTTCTGTCATCTAAATAACTTTTTATTTCATAAACAAAGATGGTTAGAAGTTTACCTCTATAGTCATCAATTATGGAAACTTTATACCTTGGATCGTATGAGGAAATTAGCATCCACCATAGGTTGATTATAATAAGATTAGGCAGTATTGAATGCTATACCTAAATCAGACCACAATTTAGTAATTGTCATGTCCATATTATGAGCCACTTCTCTAGGTTATAAGGCAATACAAATTGAAGGCTGAGCTCTAAGAGTTATTAGTGGTGTAAAAAAAATTAGATACATGTCTTCTTCTTTTCTTAGCTTTAGGTGCAACATTTCCTTCTTGTTCAATAGGAATACTACGACCTTTAACATCCCTACTATCATCTTGACCACTAATAAAAGAATTTCCACTACTAATTTCATAGT
Source organism: Erythroxylum platyclados (assembly GCA_027563515.1). NCBI lineage: Eukaryota > Viridiplantae > Streptophyta > Magnoliopsida > Malpighiales > Erythroxylaceae > Erythroxylum > Erythroxylum platyclados. Next base: position 17,675,363 of record JAOQMM010000171.1, on the reverse strand, counting down.
TCAATCTTTAACTTATATCTTTCTCATACTAATACTCTTCAAGCAAATTCTTCATTTGTCATTTTACATCATGACTCACTTTTCTATAAGGCTTCACATCACCTTTGACTCTAACTAAATGCTTCTTTAATACGGTGATTCTCTCACCTTTCAAATGTTTGTTATAGTACAAACAAATAGTATGGTTCTTTATTCTAAGAATTAATCCAGCATAAACCCAGGCTGGATCATCAAATCTTCCTACACCTAAAGCAACTGAATTATCCAAAGTACTTGAACTTTCCTCCATTTATCTGTAAAATAAATAAAGGCATATGTCAAAATTAAACTAATAAATTCTTATCAAAATAAAGAACACATAATTCATTATCAAATACTATCACAAAATATGTATTGTTTAATTCAAAACTAATATAAAAGCACATACATCTTATATAGTTCATTTTGTATGATTAAATAATTCATCCATAAAGACATACACTCACAACTATAACCTATTCAATCATAACTCACAACTATAAGTTTACAACCTATTTTATGTAGTCATATAATTCAACTATAAACTAATATTTTTTGTTTGCTTGTACAATTCAATTTATAATACTTATCATTATTTTGTTTTCTTAACTAATTTTAATTAACATTGTTACTAAAATGCTAATTCTGAACTTTAATTAACTAATTTTAATCAATATGATTACTTAAATCATAATTCTCAACCTTAATTTAACATTCTTTAATTCACCAATTTTAATCAACATTTTTAGTTTCCTACTCAAATTAACTCCACAATCAAGAGTCAACATACACTACACAATTCAATTTTATTTAGCACAATTCAACAAGAACTAACAAGTGAACTCATATAATCACACATATACTACACAATACAAAGTCACAAGACATAAATACACAATTCATCATAAATTCACAATTTCATATTCGTTTATCTATATTCAGTATTTTGCAAAACACAAATGCATAGTTCAATATTCAAATCAACAATCAACACAATTCAATATTTCAATATTCATATTCCATAATTCCATAATCCACAATTCCACAATTTTACAATTTCGCAAAATTTGTTGCAATTTTTTGCAACCTTCATTGAATCCCTTTCTCAGAGACACTGTTGTTTATATGGATTGTTTGTATTTTCTAAATTATACCGGTGCAACTATGCAAGTCAGTGTAGTGGACTGGTGCAGGACGAGTGACCGGGTCACTGGGTCTACGTGTGGACTATGGTGTAATGATGCAGGTTAGTAGGTGTGGCAATATGTCTGCGTGCAGGTAAGGTATGGGTGCGGTGCAGGTGCAATGCCGGGGCATTATAGGTGTGATGCGAGTGCGGTGCGGGTGTTGTGCCAGCGTGACTGTGATGTGAGTGCGTCTTCGGTGCAAGTGACTAGTGCAGGTGCAAGCAGTCTACAGGTGACTGGTGCAGGTGTGATGGGCGGTGGGTCTGTGTGTGGTGTAAGTATTTTTTCCTATCCTCATGAATCGGACAATACTATGTTATTTCCTATGTTTGTTTTGGTACTATTTATTTTTT
>JAOQMM010000171.1:17612605-17624156 GCA_027563515.1 Erythroxylum platyclados | reverse complement strand
GGTTAAATGATTATAACTCAAGAGAGAGTAATCACCCTTTGAACTTCTAAGACCGATACTGAATTAAATCAAAAGTGATTAAGTTAGCATTAGATGATAGGATGAATCCCCTTCTCTCATAATTAGTTAATCTTCATTGTTTGAATTTTCAATTGTTAATTGGTGCTCAATTTTGATTTCTTGTGTTAATTTTACAATTTCACTTTCAGTCTACCTATATTCAATTACTTAATTTTCTGCACATTTTTTTTCATTTTAATTACACTTTTAGGCCTTAGACAAATTAGTATTTGGTTAGTTCACTAATTCCTCGTAAGATCTACACATCATATACTATGTTACAACTCGTGTGCCTACGGAATATTGAGGGTTTTATAAGATTAAAACTTGCTTAGCACACTTTGACTATCATAGTGTACTCGAATTCAACCTTGATCGATGCCCACTTCTTTAGATAGTCCTATAAGGTATAATGCCCTTTTAGTAATCCTTTGCTTTAGTTGTAGACAATGCAACCACAAAGTCACTAATTTTGAACAAAGGCCTTTTGTAAGGGTAAAAACATACCTTATAATCTATCTCCTATTATCCAAATTTCTAGTATAGTCTGAATACACATATCCTATAACTAAAGGATTACCTTATTAACTCCTAAACATACATCGAAGGTTTCTCGTGCCTCTTAAGTACCTAAATATCCACTTGGTTGATTCTTAATGATGTCTTCTTGGTTACTTCATATATTTAATAATATTACTAACAGTATGTGCCAAATTTGGCCTATTACAAACTATTGTATATATTAAATATTTAAATATATAGTACTTTTGTCATATCTTTGATCTCTGCATCTATTTCGACCACTAATTAGGGAAAGTTTGAAGTGATTTTCCAATAAAGTACTTACAAGTTTAACCTTGGTCATTACAAATATGTTCAACACCTTTTTAATGTAATAACAATAAGATAACCACTGTTTTTAAAGCTCTTAGTCCTCTAAATCTTCATTCCTAATAATTTCTCAATAGTACTTAAATCTTTTATCTCAAATTTCTTTCCCAATAAGGTCGTTAGTTTATTCGCATCATGTGTTCTCTTTACAACAACCAATATATCATCTATATAAAGTATAAAAATAAATAAATAAATGATCCATCATCAAGACTCTTAGTGTACTTAAAATAATCTTACTCACATCTCTTGTAGTTAATTTTAATCATAAAGTCAAACTTTTTATACATTTAATATGGAGACTACTTCAATATATAAAGTGACTTCCTCAATTTTGTCCACTAGGTATAAATTTTCTCCTCCAAGTTACCATAAAGAGAAGTTATCCTCACATCCATTCACTTCAAATTGATATGTAAACTAGCTACCAACATCATCATAATACGACTAAGGAGAAAGTTTCATCATGTATATACCATTTTGTTACTAGTCAAGCCTTGAACATTTTCTCTTCTATTTTTTTCTGCTACTATTGGTTTCCTTTTATATATCAACCTACATTATATGGGCTTCTTCTCTTGAGGAAGCTACACTAGCTCTCATATTCAATCATTATATAAAGACTCCATCTCCTCTACTATGGCTCTGAAGCAACTATACTCCTCCTAACTTTTCATAGCCTCTTAAAAGTTAGTTGGATCTCTAGAGCTAATCATGAGTGTGAAGCATACTGAACCTTTTCAATCATATCTATTTAGAAACCTAATAATAGATCTCACTCTGTCTTTTCATGTCACTCTTTTATCTTTTGAAACAAAACTTTTAGCTACTTTTATCTGTACTCTAGACTTATATAGTTCCATTATATCACCTCAGTGATACTTTCTACTAATCTTGGGACATCCTTTCATTATATATTTATTTCATAATATATTGTTATCTAATAATACAACCTACTAATCACCATCCTTTTTTTATGTTAGGTCTTAAAACCTATATCCCTTCACACCTTTAAGGTGGCCAATGAGGATACAATTCTTCGAATTGGATTAAGCTTAGATCTCTCATAAATGGAAACATGAATATAAGTGAGACCATAAAAAATCTTCAATTAAGAGAAATTTACCTTGCTTCATATCTAAACTTCCTTTGCCACTTTCTCATCTTGTGAAGTTTGTAGAGATTTGTTGATAAGATAACATACTATATTTACTATTTCAAACTAAAAAAATTTGAAGAACCTTGCATTCAACCTCAAACACATAATCTTTTTAGTTAAAAATTTATTTATCCTCTCTGAAATGCCATTATATTGTGAAGTATTTCTAAACTGTGTGGTGCCATTGAATCTTATACTCCTTAGGTAATTTTTTTAAATTTATAAGTATGTATTTAGTATCAATTTCTAATCTTAGGTACTTTTACATATCGAATTTCACACAACATCCTGATAGTACTATCAAACATCTTAATCCTAACTATCAGTCTTTAATTATTTTATATGCTTTATCATCCCCCAATTAGAAAATGTGAATGTTGTTTGACGTATATTATATAAACCAATCCTTGTTTAGTTACATGTGATGTGAGCATCCTTGATCTAGAATCTAAGAGTCGTATAGTTGATTAGTTAAAATGTTAATCATATTTTCAATGTTGTATTCCGAGTCCCACTCTATTTTTAAGAATCATTATACTTCCTTGCATCATCTGGCCCCTTTTTATTTGGATAATCTCTTTTGATTTGTTCAAGTTGCTCGCACTTTTAACACCAAATTGCTTTTTACCTTTGGATTTCGATCTAGAACCCCTCTTAGATGAGCCATCCTTACTCTACTTCCTCCCACTATCATAGTTTCTCATCATATACTGCCCTTCGACTTGGGAGCTTTCACCAATGTTTTGTCTTTGTTGGTTGTGAGCAATAATGCATCAATTATATTTTCAACACTAAGTGTCTTCTTACCAAATATGAGTATGTTTAAGAAATGTTTATATGAAGGATGTAAAGAACAAACCAAAATCATCACTTTAACCTTATTTTCAATAGTCATATTGAGCCTTAGTAAGTCATTAACTATTTGGTTAAGCATATTGATATGTTGTTCTATATTTGTTCCTCTTGAATCCTCAACTTGTATAGTCTCTACTTCAGAAATGATTTACTTTTTAGAGACTTTAAAATATATCGACTATCTAAGTTCTTCTACATTTGCATAGAGGATGCAATCCTTTATAACATAGTACATGATCTTGTTTACTAGACAAAGTTGTGTCGTTTCAAGTACTCACACTTGTAACTATTCCTAATTGAGCTCATCCATATCTTTTGACTTATTCTCTTACAACTCTTTGAACATACCTCATTTTTCCAAGAAATATTTCATTCTTTATTGCTACATTATGATATTCCTACTTTTACTAAACCTTTCCACTTTAAACTTTACAAACTGAAGTCATCTTCATCTTAACACCGCTTTGATATCCCTTTTTAAGAAAGTATATGCAACAAGCAAAGAATACTATGAGAAAAAAACAATAAGAGCACAAGAATATTTTAATAAGCTTTGGCCAATTTAATGTGCCTACGTCATCACGAGCACTATTAAACTAAATTTTAACTTGAAGATTACATATTTTCACTCTTATAATGTTAAGTTTATAACAAACATAGTGATAGGTAAACTCTAACTAATACATTTCTATAGAACTTGCTCCTTACCAAGTTCAACATAATTTAAACATGATTAAATTTAAACATGATTATAGTAAGTCTTATAATCCTTCCTGATTTTGAAATCTACCAAAAAAGTGTTTTCAAATAACATACTCTACCGCAAACATGATCATGTCCTAGTTCGGGTAACTCACTATCTTTATTCATACATAAACATGAGTTTTGACACACTATGTCCTAAGCTATATAACTCACTATCTTTACTTGTATATAGATAAAGGCTTTGATATGCTCGTGTGCCATATCAAGTCCTTTTCTGAAAAATCTTTCGCTACACTAAAATGTCTTAATTTCAGTTCATGTCTTCACCTCTATATTTTAGAAAAGAACACACTCTAACACATATTCGTATACTTGTGTTCACTAAATATTTTTAAATAATGTCTATTAAAAAAAAAAATTTTAAGATTGTACACCCGTAATCTTTTGTGTCTCTAGGAAGGAGAACCAAGATTTCTAACAATTTTCACCGAATATAGAGCTATCCACATGTTTGGATGAACAGAGAGAGCATACATGAAAGCAACCAGGCAGGAAGGAGATTTTTTCTTAAATTTTGCACAATCAACCAACAGAAATAATGGTCGTGCATTATGAAAGAAAGGTGCCCATTTGAAGAAAGTGACAATGATTGCAAAAGAAAGGTGCCCGAGTCAAAAAAGTGACAATGATAGCAAAGAAAGGTGCGTAAAGTAAAGAAACCCTTCAGAACTTTTTTATTAGGATATATAATATGTTCCTTAGGGTGGTTTAAATCGTGAAAGGGGATTCTCTAAACAGTTTTTGAATTCCTTAAACTTAGAGATTTGAGTCAGGGCTTACACATATTTCTGAAACTTTTTGTTAGGCTTCAGAGCCTTCCAGGACTCCCAGTCCCAGATGAGAAGATGCGTGGGTCCACCAATCTCGTTGTTTTATAAACAATAATTAATGCCTTGCGAATTTACTACCACCACAAGTATATATAATAATTTTCTATTTATCTTTTAAAGAATGTTTAATAAGCAGAGTTGATTTGGACACGAACATGTTTCTTATCGGTCAACTTTGATTTTCTGTAATGGTCTTCCAAGTATAAAATTGAGGGAATTTACCATTGAAAACTATTTGAAGAAAATAATTAATTTTTACCAAAATTATTCCATTAAGAAGTTATCTTGTTTTTTCAGATGATAAAAGCTATAAGATTATAATATTAAAATAACAATTAAAAAAATTAAAACCAATTCAAAATTTATTCTGATAATCTCTTTTTCATGTTATGAACTCACAATACCAAAATTATATTTGAATACAATATCATTAAAAAAATTAAAATTTATAAAATTTTTCTTATTAACTATGTTTATCGTATTACAAAAAGAAAATATGAATAATCTTTATTTATAAAAAATTGAACAATTACAAATTTTATGAATCAATAATATGTAATATGGTATAATAATTAAAAAATAACAAATTTTATTTGTAATTATAAAAGGATTAAAGATTTTGTTTTCTAGCACCCTCTCGGTTAAATTACAATGATTTCAGTTAAAAAAACTTTTAATTATTAATTCAATCATAAGAAATGTTGGAATTGTTATTTGAAAAATTAAGCAACAAAACAGACCAAATGGTGTTTAGTGGGATTTGACTCCCTAAGTACATTGCAAGTGAAATATCTAAGCCTCTCATCTAGACTGCCAATGAAAAAGTGAAATATCCAAGGCTCTCATCTAAAACGCCGATGGAAGAGATTTTGCAAGATTCTTCCTTTGAATATAGATATAAATTGTCTGGGTTCTAAATTTTGAGACGTCCTCTCAGACTCGAAGATATTTGTGAAGTAGAGCTAGCGATAGATGTGATTTGTAAAACAACGAGACAAACTGATGCTGAAAAGGATCAAACAACTTTTATGATTGATGTCCTATCTGCATTCTTCCACCAAATCTTACCCTTGTGAGAGGAGAAAATCCAGAGAAATTGACAGGCCAACGTTTGTGCTGGCAAACATACATGGAGGCATTAGATTTTAGTAGAAGAATCAGAAGAATGGTATATTGGACGTAGGGAATGATACACAAACACAATTTTTTTTTCTAATTTATTTTTAAATGAAATATTTTAAAACATATAAATTGTGAAAGAATAATATAAAATATAGAAAAAATTTAGACGTATTGAATATTTAATCTTATTTACTTTTATTTGTCATTATCAAATTTCAAAAGATTAAGTATATACGTCATTTGTAAATTCACATTCAGTCCAAGCTTAAAATTTTCAAATAAGTTGAGCAGGAGATTTAAAATACTCGTTTAGTGCCTTTATGAAATATCAGGTTAACCGCTATTTGGATAGCAAACTATCATAGAAAAGAGTCATGGTTCATGATGAACCAGGCCCAAACAAGTCAATAAAGACTTTAATCACACCATCTCTCTAGTAGAGGTAGCCATCACCCTACACTCAGCTTTTACTGATGATATGGATACAATACTTTGTTTCTTTATTTCTTTGTCTTCCATGAGATTGGTGAATGAACCAATACCATGAAATGGACAGTCACTAAGTGGCGTGAAATAAGACAAGTCGCCTAATCTGAGTCATAGAAAGCTCGAAGTCATAAATCATTGTCAGCCTTAATAAGAATGCCCTAATGTAGTTGCCTCTTAATATAGTATACAACGCATATAGCCACTTCAAAATGCTCCTTACGTTGTGCCTAAGCAAACTGTGATAACACATAGGCCACATATGAAATCTCAAGCTCAGTGACTATTAGATAAATGAGACATCCCACTAGTCATCGATAAGACGAATTGTTCGCCATTAATTCACCATTGGCCAGCCCTAGACGGTGACTATGCACCATCAAAGTGTCCATCAATTTTCTTCCAAGTAGTCCTGTTTCAGATAATATATCCAAAACATATTTTCGCTAAAACAAGAATAACCCATTTGATGAGCAGGCCACTTCAATCTCTAAGAAATATTTCAATACCCCCAAATCTTTAATATTGAAGCATTTATGTAGGTATGATTTAAAAGTCGAACAAGCTACTGTATCAGTCTCCATTAAAATGATGTCATCCACATATACTAATAATCTAAAAGATACATGCCCTTTTCAAAAAGTAAACAGTGAATAATCTACTCGAGATTAAGCAAATCATATATTTTTAATGTTGAGGTCAATTTGGTTAACCAGTTTCGAAAAGCCTAATGCAACATATAAATTGACTTATGTAATCGACATACTTTAGCTTCATGACCTGCCCTAAATCCATAATGAAGCTTCATGTATACTTCCTCCTCCAAATCACCATATAGGAATGTGTTGTAACATCCATTTGATGCAATTTCCAACCTCACGGAACTGTTATGGACAGAAAAACACAAATGGTCACGAGCTTCGCAATTGGTGCAAATGTCTCATGAAAATCAAGACCTTCAATCTCTATGAAACCCTTCGCCACTGGTCATACCGTGTATTACTCAACTATCTCATCTAACTTGTACTTGATCTTAAATATCCACTTACAGTCAATGAACTTCTTTTCAGCGACAAAATCTCCAAAGATCATGTTTTATTCGATTCAAGTGTGAGAATTACTCGGGCCATTGCACCTTGCCATTTTACACTTTTCACAGCCTCTACATGGCTTCTAGGCTTAACCTTCAAGGTTATGGACACCAAAAACACCTGATGACCTTGGGAAAAATTATCAAAAGTTACATAATTTGTTAAGGGAGAAGGAGTACCTAAGGAGCTTTCATGTTATGGTGGCTTTGAAGAGGAGGGAGAAATTTTAACCAAAAATGGCCCTAAACTTCTTGTAATAGTTGAATAAACAACATATTTCTCTAACTGAGTTGGTTAATGAGTCGTTTGCCTAAGTCTAATCACTATTTCTTGAGCTTTAGCAATCTCCAAAAGAGCATTACTCATATTTCCTTTTAACTCCAAATTTTTTCTCTCGATTTTGTCTTCTCACTTATCACTTGTCTCCGATATACCAAAACGTTCCTCAAAGAAGCGATTAATTTCTTGAATTCAATGCTCAATTTTTCATCACTTTGAGCAAAAGGAAACACTTTTTCATGAAATAAAACATCATGAGAGAAAAAAACACCATTTTTGAAATCATAATGCCTCTGACCTTTCTTCTTATTTAGGTATCCTACAAAGATACATCACCTACTTCTGGGCCTAAATTTATCCTTTAATCTTGGATTAGTGCACGCATAACATAGGTAACTAAACACATTAACATTTTCGTAGGATGAACTCACACCAAATAAAATCTCATTTGTTGATTGCTTGTTCAATTTCATAGTCGGTATTCTATTTATGAGATAAATTATAGTAAAAAAAACATTTGCCCTAAAAATGAATAGGTAAAATAACTTGAAATCGTAGCACCTTTGCTACCTCCAAAATATTCCTATGTTTACTTTATACTCTCCCATTTTGCTATGATGTATCTGTGCAGCTAGTTTCATGAGTAATACCCTTCTCTCTATAGAATTCTCACATTCCCTAAATCAAACTTTAATCCATTATCACTCTGTATGCGTTTAACAATCTTTCCAATTTGAGTTTCGATCAATTTGGAAAAATCTATTAGGTATCAACTAGCCTCACTTTTTTTTAGTAAATAAGTCCAAAGTCCACAAATATGATCATCCATAATAGTAATAAAATAGTGTGCACCACAAGAAAACGCCTTATAATAAGGTCCCATAAATCATAGTGGATAAGATCAAAGTAACTTGCAGCATTATTAATACTCAATGCTAAAGGAGAATGAGTTTGTTTGGCTTGAAAACAAATATGAAAAGCATTCTTATTCTCAAAATCTATCATACTAATATTAGGAATATAGATAAGAGTTGACTTCACTGATGTCCAAGACATAGATGCCAAATTATGAAGAAGTCCATTCCCTCTATATTCACAATCGAATGCAGCCCTGTAGACTTAAAGTAGGAAACCCGCTTAATGGTAACCCACTCCAATCAGCATCCTTAAGGAACAGTCTTACATCACACAAAGCTCATTAGTGAACAAAATCTGACAATTTAACTTAATACTCAACTAACTTATGGAACGTAAATTACAAGTTTAACTAGGCATATAAAGGACATTAACTAAAGTTACGTATTTACTTAATATAACTCGAAACATCATTGTTGCAGTTGTCTTGGCTTCATCAGGCAAAATTATTGGTAGAGGCACTGCTTCTTTGACATCATACATTAAATCTAAGCAACTTGTCATATGATTAGATGCCTTATTATCCAGTATTCATATAAGGTTTTTATAATCCTTAGAAAAAAACTTCTCATAGTTATCACAATCTAGAAGTGTTAAAAGTTTCTAAAATTATTCAACAAACCTGGTATGTTGCTACTGCTTTTAGATTCTCTTTGTGTGACATGAAAAGCTTAAGCCATTCTTAGGGCTTGCTGACCTCTTAAGTTAGCATGTTCTTAATAACGAGGTGGCTCAGTGCAATTTCAGCTTTGTGGCCCTTTTTACCAAGTGGATAGCCAACGACCTCAAAGCACTCTAAAAGTTTGTGGCCAGTCTTGTCACAGTACGTGTATCACCTCTTGTTGTCTTCTTTCTACCATGATTGTCAAACTTGAAGACTAGGCTTTGGCTTGGCTACGGTTTATACCACTAGGGCCATTACCTCGAAACGTTCTTCCCAGCTTCTAACAATAAACATGTGGCATTCTTCTTTAGTAATAAAGGCATAAGCCTTGCTGACGATAGGTAGAGGATCCATGTTCTAATACCAAGAAAAATTAAGGAAAAACTGAAGAGAAAGTATTTCGCTAAATTGTTGAAAGATTATAAGTATGTCAAAGGTATATATAATTAACACTTCTCCTAAATAAAGTAAAACATTAACTCCTAATAAAGGTAAAAACTTTAATTCGTAATCAATACTACTCCTAAATAAGGTAAAATATTAACTCCTAATTTTGATAAAGTAGCTCCTATTTAGAATTGTATTTACAATATATCTTGCTCACTAGTTTGTGTTACTTTCTGTCTCTTGTCCTCTCATTGTTATTTCTGTAGATGAAGGAATCGTTTTTATTAAGAAGGAATTGTTCTGATCAAATTACCTTCTCATGGGGTTATGTCAATCTTGCTAGGGGATATTCTTCCTTAATGTGAGGATAACATTTTCATATGAACATATAGTTTTCATTTCCATCTAAGTTTTGTGCAGGTCTAAGCATACTTACCATAAAACAGTACTCTCTGACTCATCATCATTTTAATTTTCTAAACTTTATGCAATTAAAAATTAAGAAAAAAGATTTAGGCTAAGTAAGAAATATTATACATAAAATAGTATAATATTATATAAAAAAATATAAAAGTGTTTTTTAAAAAGTGGTTAATCTTAATTATACATATAACTAGATAAAAAGAGAAAAAGACATGAAATGAAAATCAAATAGGACATTACATTGAAAAATAGTTTCCAATAAGTAATTTAAGGTAGCAAGCCTAAATCTAAATTCAAATACATGAGTAGGATAGATGTCAAATGAAAGAGAATATTTGCTATATTAGAATTTGTTGAGTGTCCAGCCCTATTTTGAGATCTTGGATGATGTGACAAATAAGATCACAGTAGATATACATCAGCTCTAAAAGATAAAGACTATGTTTGAGGATCATCTGAAGACAGTGGAGATCTTTGTGGATATGGATGAATCATTCCTAGATAAATGTAATCTCTTATCTTGTTAGTTAGGATGTAGATAAATCCTATCAGATAAAGTCCTATTTAGATGATGATGTCTTCTTATTGGATAATGTAATATAATCTGATTAGGATAAGATGTGATCTAGCTAGTTGAGTTCAGCTAGGACTCTGACTTAACTATCAAGTTAGAGCTGCCTATACATAGCTCATTTGAGCCATGCTCCACGCATGAGATAGAGAGTGCGGCCACAACGTCCAAAAGTGATGGAAAACAAAGAGAGGGCAAAGAGGGTTCTATTCTTATCCTTGTTGATTATTTTTGGGATAGGTGTAAGGGTTTGTTAATTGTAATATCAACTTTGGTTTCAATCCTGAAACTTTATGAGACAACTTGTTTTACGAGGTGAGAGATCAACTCGATATGGAGGCCCATGATGGATGACCTTTTGTATTAAAAGGATCTCTTTCATCCTATTAATGTGGACAGAGATGTGAAGGATGATGTTCCTTTAAAACCTGAAAAGATGTCTGACAGAGAATGGGAAAAGATGAAGCAAAAAACTTTAGGCACTATCAGACAATGGATTGATATCCGCATATTCAACCATGTGTCTCAAGAAACAAATCCTTTTGAGCTATGGAGGAAGCTAGAAGGTTTTCATGAAAGGAAGACTACTCATAACAAGGCTTTTCTGCTTAAGAGGCTTGTGAATTTAAAGTTGGAGGTTAGGAAATCAGTTTTGGAGCATCTAAGTCATTTCCAAAATATAATCAACAAACTTACAACAATGAAGGCCATTCTTGATGATGAGCTTCAAGCTCTGTTCCTATTAAGTTCTTTACTGATTAGTTGGGAAACGTTGGCAGTGACCATTAGCAACTCAGTTCCTAAAGGTGTGCTCTCTGAGTATATAATCAAAGAGAGTATGTTTAATAAAGAATCAGAAGAAAAAAGAGATTTGAGTTGACATCGCTCAGGCTTTCGTAACAAAAAGCAAGGGGAGGAACAAGAGTAAGGGTCCTAAAGTCGTGGCAAGTCTAAGAACTATTCAAAGTCCAGAGGGGGAAAGTATATCATCATATAGTCTAAACAAAATTGAGACGTAAGCAGAGATCATAACAATGAGATTGTTTTACCAAA
>JAOQMM010000171.1:17575507-17591644 GCA_027563515.1 Erythroxylum platyclados | reverse complement strand
AGTTTGAGCGGTTGGCAAGAACAATATCATTTTTTGTGAAGCATTCTTCAATGGTGGACGTCGACGATACAACAACTACTGTTCGTGACCCAAATCGAAGGGAGAAGATTGGACCGTATTTTTTGGCTAGATTGTAGTAAGTAAGATACATGGGTGGTTTTTGGAGATGGAGGTGACCAATGATTGGAAGCCCAGGTGGGCTCGGAGGCAGATTTTTCCTTATTGTCCTTGCTCGGTGGAATCTTTGGGCGAGAAACAGGAACATAAGAGAAATTGCAAGGAAAATGATTGTGTCCATCATTTTCGCTTTCTTTAGGGATATTGCACATTGCAGTGGCAGAGGTTAAGGTGGTATACGTATATATACACTACAACAAACATGAGAAATGATTGTTAGTTAAATAATAGCCCAATAATACAGTATGGATGATAATACACCTTATCATGTCATACTATTATGAATTATCAACCATTTGGCCACCTAGAGATAAATACATATAAGGACACGAGTGCTATATGTGACCTAAAATATATATTGTTTTTATCAGCAATAAAAAATCATGGGGGTTTATGTATAAATAAAAGGGATGTAAATGGAACTGCTGGTTAACAAGTGATGGGTTTGCTAATCTTAACCTACTAAAAAGATATCATGTTATTCCTGCAAATAGATTACCACTAGACCTCTATATATGGACTGAGTGGGTTTTAATTAAATTGCATTTCAAATTAGTTCATGATCAATCTGACTCCTAACATAGATATAATCTTTAATTTTAAATTTGATCCGTTATAAAAAATTTAAATTTAAGTCTAACCTATAAAGTTATAATTTTTAAAACTTTAAATAATTATAAAAATATAAAATATTTATTGTTTCATAAAATTATTTAAAAATAAATATAATATCTAAGAATAATATATGTGAAATATCAATCATAATTGGTGACAAAATTAATATAAATAAATAACTCTAAAATTTCATAATTTTTAAATAATGCAATATTAAATATTTATCAATTAAAATAAAATATATATTTAAAGTAATTTTAAATTACATATATATAAGATCATGTATACTTTTCTTTTTTTTATATATATTCTAAATTCATCTTTTAATTTTATTTTAAGTTTTAAATAAAAATCCCATAAATTAACTAATTTTTAGAATTAAAATCTTTAATTTTCGATTTAACCTATCGAGCTAAATGGATTGAGTTAATTCATATAAATCCCGTGTGCTTGAATGTTAAATGGTACATATATATCTTATCCATCAAAATTAAATTGTTTTAAAATCCTTCGTCTTTTGTACAATAATTATTAAATTGTAACAGGCTGGATAATTTATAATATTTGCATTTACTTTATAGAAATGTTGTAATTAATAAAAGTTAGCACCATAAGATTATTCTTTTAAGTTTATTGTAATTTTTTGAAAACTTATAAGAAATAGTTCCGTGAATGACTTCTAGTTAAGAATAACTTCTACTCTTAGAAAATATAATAGTGGACTAAGACCTTTGAGGGAGAATTTTTATGCTAAGGACTTAACAAATTGATCCAACAATTTACTATTGCTCGTAATAATTACTATGTCATCCACATACACTAATAAGTATAAGTGTTGACCATCACAAATGTAAATGAAAAGTGAGGTATCAAAATGAGAATTATGAAATACAAACTTGAGAAGGAATTGCTCTAACTAATGATACCAAACATGGAAGCTTATTTAGTTTGTAAATTGCTTTTCGTAATTTGTAACATAGTGGGGCCAATCTTGATCGATGAACCTTGGAGGTTGACTTATGTAAATGATGCCATAAAAATATCCTTGCAAGAATGCATTATTTATACCAATTGTTGTAGCTTCCATTTATTACTGATTGTAAGACTAAGCACAAGATGCACTATTACCGATTTGATAATAGGACTGAATGTTTCAGGCTAATAAACTCATAGCATTTGATGGAATCCTTTTGCAGCTAACCATACTTTAAATCTGCCAATTCAGCCATCATAATTATATTTAGTATTGAAAATACATTTGCAACCAACTGCAATTTAACTTGGATCATATGTAACTAACTCTTATGTTCCATTTTTAACCAAAGCATCATATTCTTCTGACATTTCTTGATGCCATTTTAGATCTTTGATGACCTGAGTGGCAATTGTTGGTTCAAGGTTTCCAAAGGTTTGCAAGCAAGTGATAAGTTTTAAACGTTGAACAAGTTTGTGGATGTTATTTTTGGCTTATATTTGCTTAAGATGAATGGATGTTATTGGTAATTTAATGGTTTCAAGTGAAGCTACATATTGGTTTACCTGAGCTAAAGCTTCACACTAAGGTTAAGGTTGATTGGAGGTTGAACCAATAGATGGAGAAATGAGTGGCTAAAGGTAGAGGTATCTAAGTTGATAAGGTAATGGAATCATATACTGGTGAATTTGAATTGAAGGTTTTGAAAGGAAACACTAACTCAACAAATTTGACATGTGTTAATGTATATATTTTAGCAGAGTTGAATTATATCAAAGGTAAGCACTTTGTATTAATGAGTTTCCAAAGAACATACATGACTTTGATCTTTCTTCAATCTTATGATTTGTATAGGGAGAAAGCTAAGGATAGTACAAACAACCAAATATTTTGATTTTTGTATAATTTGGTGTTGTGCCAAAAGTTTTCTCATATAGTGAAGCAAGATCTAAAGTTTGAGTAGGCATTCTATTAGTTAAATATACAAAAGTAGCAAATGCATGTTACAAAAGTAGGCCTTCTATTAGTTAAATATACAAAAGTCATTGTGTTCTGGTTATGTGGTGGGAGTTTAAAGATGAGAGATACCATTAATAGATAAAAAGTGTTACAGGGAAGGGAATTTACCTCTATTATAAAATTTTGATGACATGATTGAAGTTCTTTTCGTCTATAGCTTTAAATCTTAGGAATATATCTTTGGCTTGTAATTTTTGTTTTAAAGGATAGAACCAAATATTGGGTATAATGATCAACGAATATAACGTAATACTTAAAGCCATCATGGGAAGTGACAAGATATGTCCATACATATATGAAAATGATTTCAAAAAGATGATGAGAAATAAGGGATGATTTAGAAAAAGATAATTCATAACTTGTGTTAGACTCTAAAGATGATGATAAATCTAAATTGTGGGATGATACAATGTGTTTTAGAATTAAAAATATAAGGTGACCTAATTTTGAATGCCACTCAAATGATGTGGCTTTCGTTGTGAAGAAAGCAAGTATGGATGAGGTATTTGGCCACTCATATACTCCATCCTTGGTTTTACCCTTCAAATGCGACACATTAATGTGAAGGTCCTTCACAAGAAAATAAGAGGGTAAGAATGTAATAGAAACATTGTTTGAATTCCAAAATTGCTAGATTAAGATTAAATTATATTTCATATTGGGCACATAATGAATATTATCTAAGGAAACCTTAAAGTTGGGAGTGTTTAAAGAAGAGGAACTAGTATGTGTTCCGGAAAGACTTGTGCCATCTCGAATAAAAATATCATCAGAGGCTTCATATGGTGTATGAAGAGATAAGTTGCTTAGGTCAATATGAGATAATAAGTTACAACATTATCCCTCAGACAATTTTGGTTTGATATAGAATAGTTTGCTTAAGGCTAAGATGAAGATGTTCAGCCTATCATGAATTTTCATTTGTAATCGGAACCACTCAGTATAAGGAACAATTTTTTGTTGTATGGCCTTAAATTCTGTACATTTGACAATATCCTTGATAAGGATATGGATTCTTATTGGAATGTGATTCTAATTGGTGTTATTACAATAGGCTGAATTATTTGAGCCTTAGTTATTTGACTAGTTAGGATGAGTGGAGTTATTTCTTCTTCTATTAAAGTTTTGGCTGACATAACTGTAAAGGCTAGTGATGGTTCTGACTTACCATCAACATTAGAAGCTTAAAAACGGAGAAGCTTTTTCATACAGTTCATCAAATGATATGGCATTATCCCTGGCTGGAACTAAACGAAGTAATTCTTTATAGTCATCATCAAGGGAATTAAGAATCTTATCAGTAGGATCTTCATCAAATAATAGTGCACCAAGGATAACCAGTTCATCAGCCTTGAATTTGATTGCTTGTAAAAACTTTATGATGGACATGGTACCTTTGTTGCTGTTTTTGAGTTGATTCTTAATAAATTTGATTCTTCCATAGGATGGTTTGGAATAAATGTTGGCTAAAATGGTCCATACTTCTTTGGAGGAATCTAAAGTGTGTATGAATGGAATGATTTGAGGTGAGATGGATTTAATGATATTGACAATTAGTTAATCTTATCTTATCCATATTATTGGGAGACAATAACACAACTCTCTAAAAGATTAGCCAAATATCAATGATAAGAAAGAACTCATCAACTTACATTAGCAAAAAAAGTACAAGAATAAAAACCTTAAAGATGAAACAAACACCAAGATTTATATGAAAAACCCTCCAGTGTAAAGGGAAAAAACCACGGGACAAACCGACAAGCAAAGCCACTAAACTCAATAAGGATTTACAGAAAGATTGATCTCTCATCCCACAACAAGTTGTCTCCCAAAGTTTTAGGATTGAAACCAATGTTGATATTGCAATCAACAATCACTCAAACTAATCCCAAAACTAATCAAACAAGGATAAGAATACAACACTATTTTCTCTCTTTATGTTTTTCCTTACTTTTAGATGTTATGGTTTCACTCTTTACAAAAACCTATATCTTTTTTCTCTTTTATATCTCAAAATATATTTTTTACACCATTTAAAGTCACCTATATGGGCGTCTAAGTGACCGTGTATCTTCAACACCGTCTCACTCTCAATTGTTCACAGTTATAAAGAGTTACACAGTCTCCACACATGACCGTGTATCTTTATATGGGCATGTATATGACTATGTATGTCTTTGATCTTCATATATTCCATCACATGTTTACAAAGACTTACATGGTTTATCCACATGGTCTTGTAAGACAAGACATGTGTGTGTAAAACTCTACACAACTATATAACTCTCCATAAGTGATTTTTCCATCTTGTCTTCACTTGTTTATCATTTTCATAAACCATAAAGGCGTCTATGATCACAAAAAGTCTCAATTTAGGATTAGATACTCAAAAATCTCCCCCTCCAGCCCAAATATGGGGAAGATAAGTTATTCTCTATCATCTACTTGAGATGCAACCCGGTAAGCTTAATACAAAGCTCATGCTTGTTTTCAAAAACTACTTTAGTCAGTATATCAACACCATTCAAATTTGTATGAACCTTCTTTAACATTATTTATTGTTATTCTATCATGGACCTCAACCAATGATATCGAACACATCTTTGTGCTTTGTACGGGA
Source organism: Erythroxylum platyclados (assembly GCA_027563515.1). Classification (NCBI taxonomy): domain Eukaryota; kingdom Viridiplantae; phylum Streptophyta; class Magnoliopsida; order Malpighiales; family Erythroxylaceae; genus Erythroxylum; species Erythroxylum platyclados. The sequence goes on along the minus strand of JAOQMM010000171.1, from coordinate 17,586,239 downwards.
ATGATATATAGTATTTTTGCTCAAGTCAATAGCACTTTGACTATCACAAAATACTATAAAGTCTTTTTGCTTCACATCCAACTATTGAAGGTGCCTTTCTAACCAAAGTATCTCCTTACAAGTTTCCACTGCAGCAACATATTTTGCTTCAGTCATAGATAAAGCTACACACTTTTATAGCTTGGATTGCCTTGATATGACTCCCCCTACAAACCGACAAGTAAATCTACTAAATTCAATAAGGATTTATAGAAATGTTGATCTCTCACCCCACAACAACAAGTTGTATCACAAAATTTCAGAATTGAAACCAAAGTTAATATCACAATCAATAATTATTCAAACCAATCCCAAAACTAATCAAATAAGGATGAGACTATAACATTATTTCCCCTCTCTCTATTTTTCCTTGCTTTTGGACGTTATGGTTGCACTCTCTACAAAAACTTACGACTTTTTTTCTTTTTTATATTACAAAACAAATATTTTTGCACCGACCATGTAAGTGACCATTTATCTTTAACAATGCCTCACTCACAATTGTATACAGTTATAAAGAGTTACACGATCTCTACACATGGCTGTGTATCTTCACATAGGCATGTACATGACCATGTATGTCTTCGATCTTCATACATTCTTTCACATGTTTACAGGGATGTACACAGTTGATCCATGCTACTGTGTAAGTCAAGACACAAATGTGTAGCACTCTTCCATCTTGTCATTCTTACAAACCATAAAAGCCTCTACAATCACCGAAAATCTCAAAATAGGAATGAACACTCAACACATATGACATAATCCTAGTTAGGTGTAGTGACTCCAACTACTATTATTGTTTTGCTATTGACAAGGTTTGGAGCCATCAACATACCCTAAGAGATCATATCCTATGAAAAAAAGTATGAAATTCAAGCTTCCATGAGATATAGTTAGATTAGTTGAGTTTTAAAGGAGTTTATGATGCAACATTGATGCCTATCAATGTCTTGTTTGAGTCATTAGTGTTATAAACTGTTGTATTTTCAATAGCATTATTGGACGAGGTGTTCATACGGGTGAAAAAGAAAGATAACAGAAATGTGGAAAAAAATGAAGAGTTCAAGTGATATGAAAAGAAAAATAAAGTTGTTAGGGTCACTTTTGAAAGGAAAAGAGCTATGATATACAATATATATTGAATTCTGAAAAAATATTTCTACATGTAGTATGGATTTGTTTAGCTTTAAAAGAAAACTAATTCCTAAGGGATCTTGTAATAACTATGACAAATTCAAGCCAAAGAGATATTCAAATATCTATTACATAAAACTTCTAATAATATTCAATTTTTGATTATATATTGAACTAATATACCTCTTTATTACACTCTTTTATTTATATTCAATTTAGTTACATCTTACTGCATCTTAGCAATTACAAGAACATAATAATTGAATCAAATTCCTAAAATACAACAGTTTAACCATATTTTTCATAATAAAATAAATCATAAAATAATTATAGAAAACTAAAGAAAAGAAATTTTCAGATCTCGTCTACAACATGCATCTCTTTTTCAATCAAAAATTAAAATGAAACAAGTTAGATTCTACTCTCAGGATCAAGTTATTTCTAGCGGACTTACTAGAAAATTATTTCGGACGTCAAAGTTGTTTATTTGTCCAATGGTATCGATCCTTTCAATCAGATAATGGCCCAGACACCATGAATCGACGACCGACGTTCCCTTCACTACAAACGTTTCCATTATCGAAATGATATATCTTTGTCGGCTTCATAATCGAACAATAATAATTCTACTGTTAGTATTTTATTTGAACTTCCGAACGTCATTGATCGTGAAGTATGACAGTTCAGAGAAAGACAAGATAACGCATGAAAATATCTGAAGCCTTATCTCTATTCTGAACGTGAAGTGCATCCCAAGAGAGGGCAGGTTTAGGTAGCATTTGTTTTATATATAAATCATAAGATAAAAACCGTTTAAAACGCCATTATTTATCATTAAAAATCAATCAATCAATCATGCTTTTTAGCCTCCTAGATTTTTTCTCAATATCCTGCTCATGAATGAGCAACTTCTTGTGTTCATAGATAGCGAATAAATGTAAGATTAAGGCCTTCATTTTGATTCTCCAACTTCCTTGCATTACATTTGCAAACAAATATCTTTTTTAGAATTTCATTATGTAGATATATTTTGTGAAAAAGAATTGGTGCCAGTATAAAGTTACATGATTAGATATCAACATGTTTGATGATACTAAGTGGACAAAATAAAAGTATTGTTTCTCTTTATTATTTATTATTTATTTCTATTTCTATTTTTTATTTTTATTCGTTGCAAATTTGTATTTAATTTTTTTTACTATTTTTATCACCTTTTTATGTTTATTTGATTTAATTGTTTAATTATTTTACTTTTTTTTATATATATGCACATCTATTTATATTTTTGTAATATCGCATTTCAAGTGACTTTATCGGAAATAACCTCTCTTTTAGATAGGAGTAAGGTTGCATACTATTAAACCTCTCTAGACCCCGTGCCTCAGCGGGACTTCAATTTAGTGTTGATGATTTAGATTAGGAATATTAAGGAATTAGGATTTAGAGATTCCATATTAGGGATAAATGAGATTTAGACTGTGAATTTTAAACAGTTGTTGTTAAATTAGGTTTATTAATATTTATTATGATTAAATTAAATTAATTATATTTAATTTATAAATAAATATAATGAAGTTAATTTAAAATTAATTTAAGTTAAGTTAAATTTAATACTTGTGTTTCATTGTATCACATGACATTCACTTGATATAGTGAGATCCATATGTCTATTAAAAAATATTAAATTTATGCCACCTTAGCTAATGTAACAAATAATAAATGAGACAACTTCCTCTATATTTCCATTCATTCAAGACTTAATTTGAATATTTATAAATATTAAAATTCATTTTGAACAATCTAAAATATTAGAATTTAAATTATATTTTAACAAGAATTTTATAGTAAAAATACACTTTTTACCTTCATATTAATATAAGGGAAAGGTTTTTGTTTCAAATTAAGAAAATAGATATCTATCTCCCGTTACTTTAATAGAATTAAAACCTTCTTTAATACCATAAGATGTCTGCGTGCCAACAGGACACTGGTCTAAAGTTCCTCAAGTGCGAGTCGCCAATATCATAGGTGCACATCAACCAGCCTTATTTGTTTCAACATATCAATTTATGCAAATTGGATATTAGTTATAGAAGTCTTGGAAGGGAAATACGGTTAGGAATGGGTTCAGTGCAAAGGCTACTTTTGGTTCCTGAAAATCTATTCTGGTAGGTCCTTGGTTTTGTTTAACTTGAACCAACATTACAGTTCTCCTATCCCCGTCAGAATATAACCAAGATATGGTCCTATCGATATTATCTCGTCGCTCTCGTTAAATTACTCACCTCCCATTTTCTATCACACAAACAAAGAATTCCGAGCCTGTCTTTTCCTATTATTGTCACTTTGTTTAATGATGCATCTTTCCGTTAATACCACTGTCGCTTTTCTTTAATTATGCACCTTTCTACCTCCCTTAGTTAGATAATACACCAATTAAGAAAAAAATCACCATATCTTTCGTGTTGTACTGTTGTTATCATGTATGCAGTATGTTACGTCCATTCATCCCAACACGTGTCAGCTCTATATTCGGTGAAATTGATAGAAATCTTGTTCGTGTCAGTTATGCCAGATTATTCTATTCAATGGTATATAACAATTGCTCTTATTTCTTACGTTACCAAATATATTTATGGTCATACTACCAGAGGCAGGTTCGAGAAACGATTTGACTAATTATGTCCATACAATAATATGAGTGCCCTGTAAAGAGTTTCTGAAGAGATAAAATCATATATATGCAATTGTGTATACAGGCAGATATAAAATGGCAATAAATGAGTGGTAATAAACCCCTCAATTGCCATAATTATGAAATTTAAAGTCTAAGATCTTGTAAAGGTAGTCTTAAACTGCAAATACCGAGGGGTTGATCTAATGGAAGGGAAGTAGGGATCTCCTTTTACTTATAAGATTTCAAAACTCTAGTAGTAAAAAAATGTTTGTCTAAAGTTTAAATTACGATATATGAAAACATGATTATCTAATTCAAGTCAGTAATTCAAACAAAAATGAATTATGATATCTCTAATCTTAGAAAAATTCCTTAAAATCAAATCCTTACTTCATAAATATCTTTTTTTGTTAACTCAATTTATTAAGTTATATATATATATATATATATATACTGTGTTTGTGCGTATGAGAAAAATACAGGAGAACAGTCTAACTAAACTGTTTAATAACAACAATTACAGAACTATACTTAATGTTTCATTTGCATTTTATGCACGGGTGGTGACATCTTTATTAAGTTAAATAATTTTTGTTTTCAGAAAAATTTGAAACCACATACGGGATCAAGATGTCACTACCCGCGCATAATCAATTTCAAATTTCAGTAATTTACTAGATTTACTCGTTAGGCTACTCTCAATTATTTGGGTTTTAAAAGAATGGTTAAAAATTTACATCCTTGTATTAATCGTATATAAAACTTCATTGAAATCGTCTATCTAATCAACATTGGTAGGTACACCTCGGTTAACCACAAAAACATGAATGGATCTTATTAATCAGTCAGATCAAATTATAATTATGCTGGCTCAACCAGTAAAGTAGGCTATTAAAAGTATCTAATATTTGACGTCTCGAATTCAAGTTTGTTGAACTGGCCTGGTTGTAATGTTTGTATATAGTGTTTGCTAATTTAATATATATACTTTTTATTTTTCACAAAAAAAGGCTTTGCATTAAAGATATGAATCTATTATGTACTAAGAGTTTATTATTAATAACATTTGTCCTTTGACTTTATATTATTAAGGATTAATTAAAAAAATCTCAAACTTTACTTAATTTTGTAATTATAGCAAGAACTTAAAAAATGACAATTAAATATTTAAATATTCAAATTTTTTCAATTTTAATCTGCTAATATTGATGACGTCGTTATCAAATATGACAAATAATTTAAAGACTTATACACGTCAAAATTTCATATTTAAGCTACTTAAGTAGTAGGAATTTGATCGTTTTTTGTATTATTTTCTAGTCACCCTCTCTCCACTCCAATCATGTGTCTGGGTATTGGTTATCCCACTACTAGTTGTCTTTAAGTGGTTTTTAAGCAACACTTCATACAATAATTGACATTCCAACGCTCTCTCTTTTGAAAAAAAACTACACACCCTCAAGAAAGAAATAACTTATATCATCTCTACTACCACTGACGAGCTTATTGCAATTGGAAACCATATTCTATTATGCTAGCTCAACCAGTAAAGTAGGCTATTAAAAGTATCTAATATTTGACATCTCGAATTCAAGTTTGTTGAATTTATCAAGACTTTGCATTAGAGATATGAATCTATTATGTACTAAGATTTTATTATTAATAACATTTGTCCTTTGACTTTATATTATTGAGGATTAATTAAAAAAATTGCAAACTTTACTCAATTTTGTAATTATAGCATGAACTTTAAAAGTGACAATTAAATACTCAAATTTTCAATTTTTTTCAATTTTAATCTTATGTTAATATTTCTGCTAATATTGATGACGTAATTATCAGATATGACAAAAAATTTAATGACTTATATACATCAAAATTTCATATCTAAGCTACTTAAGTGGTAGAAATTTGATCGTTTTTTGTCCTATTTTCTGGTCGCCATCTCTCCACTCCAATCGTGTCTCTGGGTATTGGTTATCCCACTACTAGTTGTCTTTAAGTGGTTTTTAAGCAACACTTCATACAATAATCGACCTTCCAACGCTCTCTCTTTTGAAAAAAAAAAAAAACTACACACCCTTAAGAAAGAAATAACTTATATCATTGATTTTATGTTCGTCATCTCCACTACCACTGACAAGCTTATTGCAATTGCAAACCATATTATAGAAGATAATCTCATTCTCTTCACTTTTAGTGGTCTTCCCATGGAGAATGAGTCCTTCCTCATCACTATTAAATACCATGACTCCTCCATCTTGTTTGTTGAGCTTCGAGCCAAACTATTAATATATGAACATTGACTCCTCTCCCTTTATTTACCATTTCCCTAAGGGCATTTGTTGTTTTATATAGTGGTGGCTTAGCTTCACACAGTGCTGGTCAGAGACACAACGCTAGTAGGGATGTCAATGGGATGGGCCGAGTTGGGCCTGTGCCTGGCCTGACCCGGCCTGTCCTTATATTTTTAAATAAAAAATAAAAATAATGTTATTTTTTCAGTTATTGTCGGGCCATAGGCTGGGACGGAGCAGCCCGTCCCAGGCTGAGCTTAGGCCAAGCTCGCCCTGTAGCCCACCCGACCCAGGCCAAAATCGGGCTAGGCCAGGCCACAATTGACATGTCTAAACGTTAGAGGGAAAGGCATCTATGCTCATAAATCGTGTAACAGGAACCCTAATCCAAATAACCATTGATAGGCTGTGAGTTCTCATAGGCCATCAAGCCCAATAACCAATGCAACACTCCCTTATGGGCCCTTAGGTTCTCAAACCAACTCATCTCATTATACTAACCACAACTAAACTTATTTTCTAAATTCAACTACAATACTCATACCAATTGTCTAAACCAAATCCATATCTCCATGGTCCAATTATAATAAACCCCTACCATAATGTCAAATTTATTAAAAATAGGGACACAACACTATATATTGCCATTTTAGGTACATATAATCTATGAATTGTCAATATGAGCTCCAATAAAAACCTAATGAATTTACCACAACTTTTCCTATCATGAGTATTCATACCGATATAGACACTTCACATTTTATTCCAGTGATATTGAATGTTTACCTGATATTAATGCTATTGTCTACATGACATCTGATCTTTAACTTATGAATAATTTAATTTTCTAGTTAACAATAATTTATTATTTTTGTTAATAATTTTAGTTGATATACATAGATTTTCCCCTTAGCTTAAAATTTTCATGCACTACTTTGTTTTTAAAATTTCAAAACTACCACTTAAACTTTTTTTTCTTCACCACCACTTAAACTTTTTTTCTTCACCACTATTAAAACCTTTTAATATGATGGGGCTCTTCAATTCATCAAAGACTCTTTTGCCTAATACATCTATACCTATGACATTACCTTTGCATCTCTTACCCTTACACTCCTTAGTAAAATGGGTTTGGTAAATGCAAAATTCATATCGAAACATGTCTCACCCTTTTTTCTTCATGCCACTTTCCTTAAGTTTTTCTGGTTTGAAGCATTATCAACTATTGTCTATCTTATCAACTTGTTAATTACTTAAGGTCTTTATTATAAATCCTCATATGAATTATTTTTTCATGCTAAACCTAGTCGCTTTAATCTTTTTATTTTTAGTTGTACTTGCTTTCCCTTTTTAACATCCACTTGTCATGACAATCTTATACCAAATTGATATCATATATCTTCCTTGGCTATTATTCTCAATATAAAGGTTATTACTACTTTGATCTTGCAACTTCTAAACTTTACATCTTTTGCTATGTTCATTATTTTGAAATAATTTTTCTTATGTCAAATCCTCTCTTATTGATCTCCTTTCTCTTCTTCCTCTACCATATAATTGAATGATCTATTTGAAATATATAGCTAACAAATTATTATATTAAGTTTTTTTACTTTATTCTTATTTCAAAAAGTAACAATTGTAAGTTCTTGTTCTTATTCAAAAAAATAACAATATATAAGCTCCTAATTAAGAAAAAAAAGAATTATAAATCCCATCATTTTATAAAATTCATTAAAAAATTGTTCATTTTAAAAGGTTTAACTAACAGTGAGACTCTCAGTTTTAAGTAAGCTAGAAATAATGTTGGAGTTGGAGGTAGTAGTTCATTAGCCTGGAAATGATTATTAAGACATCATGTGATAGCTTTTATTGAAAACATAAAGGATATGTTAGTATAGTATGTAAAACTATGGTTCATAAACTTCACTAAAATTTTGATTAATAATATAATTAAGATAACATATTTTAGTGAAAAAAAATAATAATATGAAACTATATTTGTCCACCAAACTAAAGATAAGTTTATAGAGTTGACTACCAAACATTTGTATGACTATGTTTGGTTTTAATATATGGCTATTAAAGATTATGAAATTTTAGGTCCTCATATTTCTCTCAATTTTAATTACAATTATACTACATTTTCTATTTTGATATATTATTTTCATACTGAGTTAGCAACCATCTAAAAAATATCAATAACCTCCACTTTAACCTATTATTCTTTGGTTGGTTTTATTAACAGAAAGTATTAGATTAAGAAAAATTTTAAAATTATGAGTTTTGATTAGGAAAAAGTTAGGAATAACTAGACAAAGTAATATAATTATGTATGTTATAATCTCAATTATTATATATAACAAAAACATATGCAGAAAATAAGGATTATATCCTGAAGAAAACAGTGAAGAAAACTATATTGAACTTGATTATTTGTATATATGATTTCTATGATATATAGAAAAGAAACCTAGCTATAATTAAGGGATATTCTTAACTATCAAATCTCCCAATTATAGGGATAGATCTCTTACTTATAGGAAGATATCACTATAGATGTTAATTTCTAAATATATATACAAAAATAATCCAATCTAACTACTCTAGTCAACACTTACCCTCAAGTTAATGCATAGATATCACACATGCCCAACTTGCAAACAAGACTGTGAAACTGCTTGTTGTAGAGTCCTTTATTAAATACATCTGCCAGTTGTTCATTAGACTCCACATAGAATAAGTGTAAAAAACCATCCACAAGTTTCTTCTTTAAAAAGTGTTCGTCGATTTCTATGTGTTTTCTTCTATTATGCTAAATAAGATTGTGAGCTATGCTAATGGTAGCTTTGTTATCACAGTAGAGGGATAAACTTCCTCCATCCATCAGTTGTAACTCATTCATCATCTTTCTTACCCGCAAGAGTTCACATACACCTTGTGTCGTAGCTCTATATTCTGCTTTCACACTGGATCTAGCAACTACATTTTGTTTCTTGCTTCTCCAAGTGACTAGATTTCCTTCTATGAGCATACAGTAACTAGTAGTTGATCTTTTATAATCTGGAGATCCAATCAACATTTGTCAATGCTTCTATCTTAAAGTGCCCATTGTTAGTGAATAGAAGGCCTTTTCCTGGTGTAGATTTCAAATAGCGCAGGTCACGAATGCAACCTGTAAGTGTGGATCTCATGGATCATGCATATACTGACTCACCATGGTAACTGCATATGCTATGTCTAGTCAGGTGTGAGATAGATAGATGAGTCTCTCAACCAATCTCTGATATCTTCCCATGTCTACTAATGTACCTATTCCCACTTGAAGTTTATGGTTGCTCTTGATAGGAGATTCAGCTAGTTTACAACCATCATACCGGTTTCTTCTAACAAGTCTAGAACATATTTCATCTGGGAAATAAAGATTTCTTTTCTTGATCTAGTGACTTCAACTCCCAAGAAGTATTGCAATTTCCCTAGATCCTTAATTTCCAATTCATGAGCAAGGAGTTTCTTTAGCCTAACCATCTCTTCTGTATCATTTCCCGCTACCACAATGTCATCAACATAGACAATGAGAAGCGTGATCTTGCCCTGGGAATGCTTGATAAATAGGGTATGATCCGCATTACTTTGGTGATAACCAAAGGAAATCATGGCTCGAATGAATTTTTCAAACCATGCTTTGGGTGATTGCTTTAGCCCATACAAGGCCTTTTTTAGCCTACAAACCTTCCTTTATTTCTTCTCATCTTCAAACTCGGGAGGAATCTCCATATACACCTCCTCCTCTAGATCCCCATGGAGGAAAGCATTTTTAACATCAAACTGCTATAAGTCCCAATCTAAGTTAGCTACACAAGAGAGTAGAATTTTGATTGTATTCATCTTAGCAACATGAGCAAAGATTTCCTGATAGTCGACTCTATATTTTTGAGTAAAGCCTCTGGCCAACAATCTGGCCTTGTATCTCTCAATAGATCCATCTGGCTTATGCTTCACTATGAATACCCATTTGCAGCCAACTGCCTTTTTTTCCTTCTGGAGCAGTGACGAGTTCCCAGGTCTCATTTTTTGCCAGAGCTTTCATTTCCTTAGCCATAGCTTCTTTCCAATGGACATTTTCCATTTCTTCTCTCCAATCTTGTGGAATAGACATAGAGGAAACAGACAAGACAAAGGTTCTATAGGGAGGAGATAGTGAGTCATAGGAAACAAAGTTAGAAAGTGAGTGCTTAGTGCAAGTTTTAACACCTTTCCGAAGAGCAATAGGCTTACCTAAATCATCAGACAAATTGTATTCTAACTCACCAGTGTTTTTGGAGGAAGAGAATATCATAGACTACATGATGGCTTTTTCTGTCTTTTCTCTTCTTGAGTATGTTTGCAAATATGGTCTATCTAAATGCCTACTTCGATCCTCCTGAATCAGACTAGTTTTCTAATCCTTAAGTGTTCTCTCTCCCTGGATTATATTATCAAGCAACACCTGTTCACTCTCATTCTCCCCTTGAAGAGGAGTTTGATGTATGGAGAAATAGGGCTCACACTCCAAAAAAGTGATGTCCATGCTTACAAAGTG
>JAOQMM010000171.1:17564767-17575407 GCA_027563515.1 Erythroxylum platyclados | reverse complement strand
GGGTTAAATTCAATTATGATAAAGATAGTTAAAGTCCTACTACACTTCTTGAATGGTTATTTACAAAAGGGAAATATGTCCATGCTTACAAAGTGTTTCTTAGACAGAGGGTGATAACACTTATATCCTTTTTGTGTGCGAGAGTATCCAACAAACACACACTTCAAGGCTCTAGGCTCCAACTTACCTACATTTCGAGCATGAATAAAGTAAATACACCCAAATATTCTTGGAGGTATAGTATACAAATTTTTACCTTGCAAAATTTCTACAATGCTTTTAAAGTCTAGAATTCGAAGTGGCATTCTATTGATAAGATAGATAGCTGAAAGGACGACATCACCCTAATATCCCTTTGTAAGATTGATGGTAACATGAGTGATTGAGCTACCTCTAGAATATATCTGTTCTTCCTTTCTGCAACTCCGTTCTGTTCACTAGTATAGGCAGAACTAGTTTGATGTATTATTCCATGGAATCTAGATAAGTATGAAATTTTCCATCCATATACTCCAGTCCATTATCAGATCTCAAGAATTTAACTTTAGCATCATATTGGGTACAAATCATTTTATGAAAAGATTGAAAGCAAACAAACACTTCATTTTTGGCTTTCATCAAATAAACCCAAGTTAATCTCGTGCACTAATCAATAAAGGTCACAAACCATCTATGGCGAGAAAGAGAGGGATTTTGAGTAGGACCCCAAACATCAAAGTGAATTGTCATAAAAGGAACAGAACTTTTATTATTAGATAAATAATAAGAACTTCTCGTGTGTTTGGCAAGTTCACATGCTTCTCAAAACAAAGAATTAAAAGAAGTCATTTTAAACAAGATTGGATATAATTTTTCTATAGCAAAAAATGAGGGACGTCCTAACCGCCTATGCCATTGTAGAATTTTCTTATTGATCACATCATTCCCAAGAGACACTTGATAAGCAACTATCATGGGATTTTCTTCCAAGACATATAAGCCATCCTGCAGTCTACTAGTTCCAATCCTCTGGCCTGTGTGGAGGTTATGAAGAACACAATAGTCAAGAAAAATTCAACTTTGCAATTAAGATCCTTAGTGATAGAACTGACAAAGAGAAGATTAATAGGAAAACAAGGTACGTGAAGAACTGATGATAAAGTGATATTAAAAGTACAGTTAACAGAACCTGTACCAGCTACGGAGGTAAAAGACCAGCCAGCTATTCTAAAATTATCCTTTTTTTTCCATGAGAATATGTTAAAAATTTGTTTTGAGAGCCTATCATATGTCTGTTAGCTCCAGAGTCTATAATCCAAAGATTATCTTTAGGATTTGAGGACATAATACCTGATTTTTGCAATATTTCATCTACCAACTGTGGAAGGATAGTCCAGTTTTGAGAGAAGATGTCTTAAGTTTTGAAGTTCCTCATTGGATAAAACTCTAGTTAATGGTGCTTCAGATGCTTCATTTCCTTTAACCAAAAGAGCACGACACTTTACCAATAAGCCGCCACGTTTTCCACGACTCTGATTTGGTTGTCAATGCAATTTCTAGCAGGTTTCTTTGGTATGCCTTTGTTTTCCACAATAATCACAGTGTAAGTGATCCCTATCAGATTTTGGCTTTTCAGTAGAACTAGTCGCTAACCCTGCTTTCTCAATAATGGCTATATATAGCATAACATTTGTTCTACTTTCTTCTTGTTGAACAAGAGAATGAGCAAGTTGTACTGAAGGGAAATGTTCTTTTCCAAGTATAATACTTCGTATATGATCATATTCTGGGTTGAGACCCACTAAAAAATCAAATACTCAATCCTCCTCTATCATTTTTCTGGAATTTAGCAGCATTTTTGAGCATTTTGCTTAAAAATCCTGATAATAATTTAGTTTTTGACACAATCCATATAACTCCACAAAATATTGTGATACTGTCATATCTCCCTGTTTCGTGTTATGCAGTTTATTACGAATATCAAAAACCTGTGCTTTATTACCTACTTAAGAGTACGTCAAAGAAGCAGCTTGCCAAATCTTTGTTGCTGTGTCGAGTAACAAATACTTGTTAGCAATCTCCGGTTGCATTGAATTTATAAGCCACAACATCATAAGAGAATTCTAGAACTCCCAATGATTATAATCAGGATTATTGACTTCAAGCCTCTGACTATTACCATTAATGCAACCTTATAAGCCTCTAGCTTTGATGAACAACAAACAAGATCTTAACCAAGCAAGATAATTGTTTCCATCAAGTTTCATGGGACTGATTTGGAGTGAACAGTTATCAAAATTTGAAAGAGTTACCTTTTTTCCATTCATCTTCTTTAGAAAACACTCAAGACAACGAAATATATACCAATAGATGGGTTTACAAACAACTAGAAACTTTTGGCACTTTTTCCGCTCGGTTACCGGAGGTTAGACACTTTAGGGAGGATGAATAGGAGCCGAAGACATTGGTGATCGAAGACTCGAGATGAAAAGATGGACAGACGATGGTGCGTGGACTTCACACACGTCGGAAGCTGTCAGCCTGCGGCGGCAGGTGGCAGCGCGTGGTTGTACCGCTGATGTCGAGTCTATCACAGGTAGGGTCGTCGGTTGGTTTTTGACCAAATTGGGTGGGCTATAAGAAGAAAAGGACGTTGTTTTTGGGCGAGTACAAACTCAGCCACCCACTGTTCTGAACAAAGAGGAACAAATAAAGGGAAAAAATTCTAGGATAATGAACAGACCTTTAAATCAGAGGGGGCTCTGATACCATAAAGAAAATAGTGAAGAAAACTATATTGAACTTGATTATTTGGACATATGATTTCTATGATATATATACAAGAAACTTAGCTATAATTAAGGGATATTCTTAACTATGAAATCTCCCAATTATAGGGATGGATCTCTCAATTATAGGAAGAGATCACTACATATATTAATTTCTAATATATACACAGAAATAATCCAATCTAATTACTCTAGTAAACATATCCACTAATTTAATATTTTAAATTTGACAATTTTATGGTTTTTGAAAAGTTTCATGAACAATTTGATGTGTGTTGTGCTTGTTATGTAGTTAGTATTATTTTGTTAGATATGATAAGTTTTTGGGATAGAATGGAAGATCAAGGAATGAGAAAGCCATAAAAATACAAATCATAATGCTTTTGTGCTAATATGAACCACCTCTACACTGACAACCTTTTTCATGAGACATTTGTTAGAAGTATAAGCGCCTTTATGGTAAGAAGCAGCATTTCTATGCTTATGTTTAGAAAATTACAAAACATCAGTGTCTTTGCTTTAGTATGAGTGCTTTTATGCTATGAATAAAAGTTTATTACATATTAGATTTAAGCAACATCCTTATGCCATTATATTAGCGCTCTTGTGTTAGTGCAATTAAATTTATAATAAAACTTTAGAATTGTAGTTACCTAATTTTAAAAAGAGAGTATAAATAGAAATACTTTATAGCTTTTGAGAAGGAACTAGTCTTTTATGTTCTTTTGTGAGACCTTTTTTTTTTACTTTTTTGGTGGAAATTTGAAGATGAAGACAACATATAGGAAGAGAGGAAGAACTTATAAGATAACATCTAGAGATATAATTCAACATCAACTTTCCTTCAATTATGAGTTTTCTTTCTCTCTTAAATTATGATTCAAACCATGTTTAAGTTGTTATTTAATCTTATGATGTTCTTGATTTCTTTTCTCAAGCTACGATATAATTAGATTATAAATTCTTAAAATTGTCTAGTTTTAATTAAACAATTCTTTGTTGAATATTTTATTTAATGATTAATGATTGTAATTTGCTTGATCAATAATTGTATGAATTACGATTCAATTTGAGACTAAGAATTAATAATTTAATTTGAAGTTAATTAAAATATCATAAGATTGTTATATCATAGAGATATTTATAAAATTATGTGTAATGCTATAAATTTCTTATTCTTAATGAATTATATAGTTTCATAGTATTAGAGAGATGTCGATAACTTGCTTATTGGAATATATTATAGATTATTGAAAAAATTAGTAATCATTAATAAAATTCACTAGCAATATAAGGAATAGACATTAGTTGACTAAACTTGTATTTAAAATAGGATTATTCTTAGTGAAACTAAAAGGCCTAGCACTATGTTATATTGATTATTAATCATTCTATGTTCCTTGCTTTTATTATTTTAAATTGTAACTTTCAATCAATTACATCATTTCATTATTCAAATAAAATTAGAGTTAGATTAATATTGGAAGTAAATAAAAATAATTATAGCGTGACAATGCTCTTTTTATTATGATACCACTTGTTCATGACAACTTATATTTGTGTTAGAAAATTCATAACAAGTTTTTGGCACACTTATATCAAATTGTATTATTTGTTAATATCAATACCAAATAACTTAACTTTTACTTTTATTTTTATTTATTCCATTGTTCTTATTTTATGTTTTGAATGAACTCATTTTATGTGCATATGAAAGTTTGGGAGCAATAATCCACTTCCTCTGATCTCAAAGATATAGTGTACATGTCAAAACAATAGAAAAGAGAAGAGAGAAGTTGTAATTTAGTTATTAGAATCTATGGATGATCTTGAGGGATTAAGAAAGAGGAATGGCGTACCAACAAACTACTAACTATTGAACAATTTATAGGTGTTAAATCAACCGACTTCTTTGTAAGATTATGCATTACCACTTACTTATATTAAATCAATAATCATGATGCATATTATTTAAGCAAATAATTTTGAGTTAAAGTTACAAATGTTGAAGACGGTTTATGTGATTCAATTTAATGGATTGTCTAATGAAGAACTTAATGCTCAAATCATAAGTTTTCTCGAGATTTGTGATTCTTTAAAATTCAGTGAAGTTAATGATAAAGTCTTTCACCCTCACCTACTTCCTTTCTTTTTTTTAGAAACAAAGAAAAGAACTGGTTGAATTATTTTCCTCCAGATTCAGTCATTACTTGAGATGATTTAGTTTAAAATTTACTTCTAAATTCTTTCCACTAGTTTAAATAATGATGATGTATATTAAGATCAACAACTTTGCTTAGTGTAAAGGTGAGACTTTGTATAAAGTATGAGAGAGTTATAAAGTGTTATTAAGAAGGTGGTCTCATCATAATGTTATCTAAGTGGATGCATATTCATAATTTCTATAATGGAATGAGTAACAAAAAAAGAACTTTAGTTAATGCATTTGCAAGAGGGGCCCTAAGGAGAAAAAAAAGAAAAAGCATATGAGTTACTTGAAGATATGACAACTAATAATTACCTATGTCCTAATGAAAGAAATATGGCAAATAAGGTAGTTGGGATAAATAAGATAGATTTTACTACTAATCTCACAACCCAAATTGCTTCTCCTTACACACAATTACAAAATATCCATATGAAAATCAATACTATCTAAGAATTTTCTCTATTTGTGAATATTGCAACAAGCCTAACAAAGTTATGAATACCAAGTTGACAACTTTTTTGCATATGTAGAAATGGAGCAAGCCTAGTATGTAGAAAATCTTAATAGGAAGTATACAACCCTTATTATAACAAGTTCAATCAAGGATGCTCTAGTCATCTAAACTTGTCTTGGAAAAACAATCATAATGTGATGTATTATGAATAAAACAACTCACCACAAGAAAAACAAAAGATGAACCTAGAATATAGAAAGACTCAATTGGTGACATCTCACACTAAATTTATGAACAAAACAAAGACTAATGTTTAGAATTACTCAGCATATATTAAAAGTTTAGAAGTATAAATTAGTCAAATAGATTGTATGATTTCTAAAAATTTACAAAAAAAAATTAGCTTATACTTTTAAGGTGAGTCTAAAAAGATATGACAATGAGGTTTGCAAAATAATCACCATAGGAAGTGGTAAAGAAATAAAAACACTTACGAGAGTTGAAAATTTAGATAAGATTAAAGAAAATATATATTCTTTAGTAAAATTTTCTAGTGAAGAAGATGTTAAAGATAAGAAGGCAAATTAAACATATGCTCCTCAAGAAACATATGCTCCTTAAGAAGAGGGTGGTAAATCAACAATTTGTTAAATTTTTTAATGTATTTTAGAAACTTCATATCAATATCTCATTTGTAGATACAATGGAGCAAATTTCAAGGTACATAAAGTTTATAAAGAATATTCTTTCAAATAAGAGGAAGCTTGAGAACTACAAAATAGTTTCACCTCTTGAAATGTGCAATACTATCTTATAGAGAAAGTTGCCCTTGTAAACAAAATTTCAAAAGAATTTCATCATTTGGGAATGTTATGTTTTAGAAGGAATTGTGTGATTTAGTTGTAATTATAAATTTAATACTCTTATCTATCTTTGAACAGTTAGGATTAGCTCTAAAAAGACCTACCACAGTGACATTACAATTGGTTGATAGCTCTTTCAAATACCCTAAAGGAGCAATTGAAGATATGCTCATTAAGGTTGATAAGTTTATCTTTCTTAGATTTCATATGTCTTGACATGGATGAAGATTAAGATATAATTGTCATACTTAAAAGACTATTCATAGTTACTTAAAGAGCACTTATTGATATTCACAAGGGTGAATTACGCCTTTGAGTGCATATAGAAAAAAGAAACTTTACTATATTTAAAACTATAAAGTACACATAATTAAGTGATAGTTGCTTTGAGATTAATAAGATAGAAGCTATAATGTCTATTCATATTGATCAATAAGACTTTTTAGAGATTAGCCTATTACAAGAGGTAGTCTTTTATTAGAGGATAAGGAGACAATAGAGTACTTACTATGGATGGACTCCTTTGAGTTAAATATAAGGAAATATTTCAAAGTCTTGGAATAAAAATTCCTTTAAAAATACATCTTTACTAGATTTGGTACTCCATAGCTATAGTAAGTGATCATGGCACCCACTTATGTAATAAGAAATTTGAATTTTGCTGTTAACATAAAAAAGCCTTAGCTTATTATCAAAAACGTAATAGGCAAGTAGAGATTTCCAATCTAGTGGTTAAAATGATTTTAGAAAAACATAATAGACATCTCTCATAAGGTTAGGCTAAAAGAAAAATAATGCTTTATGGGCATGACACTACTTATTTATTGATTTTTTAAAAAATTTAAATTTGGTAGGAAGTTCATATTACATTTAAAAGAGAATCTCTTAGTAAATATATTGGTAATATGAAGATATAAAAGTAACAGATTAATAAATGCTTCATCATAAGATGGGAGGTAGAATTATATTTCAAGATAGGTATTCTTTACGATTTTCTTTCTTATATGATTGAAAGAGAGTTAAACTAAATTTAAAAGATAAACTAGTGAATAACTTTGATACCTCATCTGGTGAAAAATCATGTCAATTTTCTTTTACTTATAACGTTAGATTATGACATCTCATATAGAAGGCGTTAAATTTCACATTAAAAAAAAGAGAGAAAATGTCAAAGTCTTTATAAATTTATAGAAAAAAATGATTACAAATCAACTTCTGTCTAGCTATTCTTAGGTTTATGGTTCTCTTTAGGAATGACAAAAGTTCGAGAAGAAAGACATGGCTTGAACTTGATTCGAAGTTTGGTTGAGCTTATGCTCAGGTTTGATTTCGCTCGAAACGTCCAAACGTTTTGGTGTGGGAACTCAGACTGTTTGAGCTGGACCTCGGATTAACCCTCCAAGTTCTAACATAGTTTGAACCTTGGTCAACATAGATTTGACCCGTTAACTTCAAGCAAGCTAGGTCGGGCTCAGATTATTGTCACCAGTTTTCTTATGTTTGAATTGAAGGTGTTGAACTAGTTTATTATCGAGTCTTAAAAATATTATTTAGAGTAGATCTCTAATATAATGTTTGAATGGGACAATAAGTACAAACTTCTAAATTAATTTCATACCAAAAAGAGGTAATTTTGAATTATGAATTAAGTCATGACAAGAATATAAAAAAAATTAAGTGGAATGATTAGTGACATCTGAAAGTGAGTATTAAAGATAAAAGTTTTTATAAGCATAGAAACATATTATGAATCAATTTTTAATTAATTATTTTTAATCCTATACTTTTTTTAAGTCTAAATTAAAATTATCATTTAGTTAGTTTGAACTTGGAATCTTATGTAGATATCCAAATCTTTATAATTTGTTTTATTCAAATAGATCAAAAATTATATTTCTACCTTCAATTTATTCACATTAATTAGTAACAAAACCGATAGTAAGAATGCTAGAGTCTAGCATTATTCTCCCTTTTAGCTCGATGCTCATAATTTTCCAGGCCCAAAATGAACAATCCTTCACATGAGAACTCTAGTCAGTGTAACCTTACAACGCTTCGTGAGGAACATTACATTCATTATGTTTACCAGACATTAGTACATAGGACAATCTTGGTTACACTGGAGTGGATTATTCAGAGCCAAGGATGATTATTTATCGAACAATAAGAAAGATTAAGCTGAAATAAGGAGAACATGCTTCGCGCGCCGGAGTGTAGGAGGTTACACAAATTCAAGAAATAATTTTCTTCACTATTGGGCGAGCTTTACACATAACCTCCAGTGGTATGTGCTTACGCATGGTAATCCTACCCCCTGGTGTCATGTCAATCTCGTCACCAGGAACCATTTTCCAGTCAAAGCATTGAACTAGTGCAGCCACAGCTAAACCCAATATACGGTAACTTAAATTGGTTGCAGGGCACGACCTTCTTCCAATGCCAAAAGGGATGAAAATTCGGTTTATTTCTTCTCCAATACTATCGAATCTTTCAGGTTTAAAAGTTTCAGGGTCATCCCAAAGTGTAGGGTCTCTGTGTAAAGCCCATACACTTGCTAGTAAAACAGTGCCTCGTGGAACCGTATACCCACCCACAGTACAATCCTCAGATGCCATGTGCGGATCGACGATTGGAGTTGGTGGACGCAGTCGCAATGTTTCTTCAATTACATTGTGAAGGTAAGGTAACTTGGAAACATCGAGTTCGTCTACTAAGGTATCCTTGCCAATTTGAGTGTCTATTTCATCTTTGACCTTGCTCAAAACTTCCGGATGCTTGAGCAGGCAAGCCATTGCCCATTCTAATGCCACCGCTGATACTTCAGTCCCCGCAAACATCATATTCTACAGAATAATCATTAAAATGTCAGAAGTTAGTCATCGTTTGATGAGTAAGTCTACATGCTCTGATATTTATTGAAGGTTCGCTACGAGCTTAGATCAATTTCCTTTATTATATGAACCCACCACGGCTTAATTTAAAGATAGGCTAAAGCCAGTAAGTTAAAAACTTATGTTAATTAACAGAAGTTAATAGACATATTAGTACTCTTTTAATTTAATTCAACGGACACTAATTACTTTGTTGAAGAAAACAAAGACCATTAAATTTTAAATTCATCACAATCACTACCACACTACAGCAATATCTTCTATCAAATTTTAAACTTTGATAAATGAAAATGATTTTAACTTTCTCTAATAATCCACATGTTATGCTTCCAGCAACACTAGTCTCTTCACTGTAATTTCTTCCACTAAGTTACATAGGCATAGGTTAAAATAACCAAATCTGAACTTCTACTTCTGTTAATGTGATAAGTGTTAAGACCGTGCTATCAGTTGCAATGTAAAGGTGAGCATAACATGTGACTTACAAATATGAATCCTTTGATGATTTCATCGGTAAAATACTCGGATTTTGAACTTTGCAAGCGAAGCAAATTGTTAACAAGAGTGTCCATACTCTCAGCATTCAAGTTTCTTCTACGCTCATCTACTAAATCCTGCGTGAACTTGTCCATTCTTATGGCGAGGTCTTTCACCTTCCTTTCAAATCGACCACAATCAATCCAATTCCAGATAGGAAAGAAATCTCCTGGATTCGATGGATCATAAGCAGCTCCTAGCTCCACCATTAGGCTCTTGAATTGCTTGCCCTCTTCAATGAGAGTCTCATCAGCGTCATCATCTTCAGAATACCTCTTACCTGTAATCATTCTCGTCATAATATTAAAAGATAGATCCTGAAATATAGGTCTCAACTCTACCTTCACAAAATCTTGGAAGGAGTCACGGGATAGTTTGGTGATAATCTGCTTGACTTCCTCTTTTCGAACGCTTACAAGCGTGTTCAGGCGAGGGGTTGACAAAAACTCCGACTTACTAATGCGTCGCATGTTACGCCAATGCTCACCAAACGGTGCCTGATCCATGGAGCTGTAGTTGTAACCTAGGTACTTGCCAGAGAACAACCTTGGTCGGTTGGCAAGAACAATATCATTTTTGGTGAAGCATTCTTCAATGGCTGACACCGACGACACCACAACAACTTTGCGGGATCCAAATCGGAGAGAAAAGATAGGACCGTATTTCTTTGAAAGATTGTAGTAAGTACGATACATTGGTGGCTTTTGGAGATGGAGGTGACCAATGATTGGAAGCCCAGGTGGGCTCGGAGGCAGATTTTTCCTTATCGTCCTTGCCCGGTGGAATCTTTGAGCAAGAAACATGAACAAAAGAGAAATTGCAAGGCAAAGAATTGTGTCGACCATTTTCGCTTTCTTCAGGAAGCTTGTACATTGCAATTGCAGAGGTTAACGGGGTATATGAATACGTACTAACATG
>JAOQMM010000171.1:17552592-17564667 GCA_027563515.1 Erythroxylum platyclados | reverse complement strand
TACCCTAGTAGGAATAGAGTGTGAATTATGTCATAAGATAAGGAGACATTTAGTGTAAATTGTGTGAAATTTTGGTTTGGATGAGTTAGGTTGTGCTTTCTGCCAAATTCAGTCCCCTAGAGGGAATATATAATGTTAGAACCCTTGCGTGGGTCTTTGAGGTTCATTTATGTAGAGTAAGAGTGAAGTAAATGAAGTAAAATATGATCCTTGTGGATGGAGTAGATCCCCCGGACATTAATCAATCTTTTAGTCATATATTGACCTAGAGACATCCAAATAAGATGATCTTGGATTTGTTGGAAACTAAACACATAAGACTTGAATTGACGTGAAGGATGTGATGATGAAACCTATCTCTCAGGATTTTAAATTCTGGCTTGAAGTTGACTCTAGATTTCTGTCCCTATTTTTGGACAATCCTTATTTTGGGTATATCTCTCGGAATATTTCACCAAAATGCCTAATCTTGGTTTCATTAGAAAGCTAAAACAGAGAGGAACAATTGTTTAGAAGAATATATTGCCAAAAAACCTCTTTTTTTTGAGAAAATGTAAAGAATTTGGCCATTAAAGGCAAATAAAGGTTTACAAACAACCCAGTGTTCACTAGCTAGGGAAGCTACATAGATACAAAGTTAAGAACCAGAATAGTACAAAGTAAACCCCAATGTTAACAGTCCAAGAGATAGCTAAATATGCCACATTCTCGCCCAATAGTCATGGTTGGTGAATCTGATTTTGTGAAGGCTGAAGTATGTGTGAAGTTGATGGAACAGGTTCTGTTGGAACAACTCTTTACTAGATCTCTGATTTTGAAATATACGGTAGTTTCTTTCATCCCAAATGACCTTGATAAGGAAGGATAAAGATAAACAAAAACACCAGCTTATATCATTCTAAGAACTGCCCGCAAATTGACAACTCCACAACTTTATCAAGCTCTAGTCATTAGGGTAAAGACTAATGAAACATCTAAGTAGAAGGGATAACCAAATAGAGTTAACAAACTCACATTTGCAGAACAAGTGATCATGACTTTCTTCTGCTTTCTGACAAAGGATGCACCAGTTTGGCATGTAGAGGAAACGCTTAAGCCTATCTACTATGACAAACATTCTTTCATAGCTGACCAAAGTATGAAGGCTGCTCGGGAGTGATGTCTTGTGATCCATACAACTTTAGACCATGGAGTGGTGGTGAGGTTCCTTTGCATGAATTGGTAAACCCCAAAAGAAATTCAATTCACCTACCATGCTCATCTTAAATTCATGCATCATCAACTCCACAAATTCTTCCACCATCTTCAAATGAGTGGAATCAAATACAATATCATCAACATAAATCTGTGCAATCATCAAATTAGATATGAAAATTTTAAGAAATAAAGTCTTGTCAACACTACCTCGTTCATAGCCTTGATTGACTAAATATTGAGTGGGCCTTTCGCGCCAATCCCTTGGTGCTTGCTTGAGATCGTAAAGAGCGTTCTTTAGCTTAAAAATGTGATCAACATTTGTTGGATCAATAAAACCCTTCAGTTGCTCAATTTATACCTCTTCTTATATAAACCCATTCAAAAACGCACTCTTCACATCCATTTGGTAGAGTTTGAACCCTTTCACATAAGCTATAGCCAAAAGTAGTCTAATTGACTCAAGTCTCTGCACTGGTCTAAAAGTTTCGTCAAAATCAATGCCTTCAATCTAAGAATAACCTTGAGCCACTAACCTTGCCTTATTTCTAGTCACATTGCCTTTTTCATCAGTTTTGTTGTGAAGTACCCATTTTGTTATTATCACATTCACGTCCGATGGCCTTAGCACCAATTCCCAAACATCATTGTGAGCAAATTAAGTTAATTATTCTTACATAACTACTGTGTAAAAATCATCTTGTAAGGCTTCTTTCACATTTTTTAGGTTCAAATGAAGAAGTATAATATAAAAGTCCAGCTAGTTCCTAATAATCTATCCTTTTTCTCTCTCTTGTTTTCCTTTTATCACTAGCTTCTCCAATTATGTTCTCAATAGGATGACGCTTTCATTATTTAAAAGAATTATTTCAGCATCAGGTGCCTGATTGGTTTCTTCTTTTGAAGCAACTGGCTTATCCTCTATTTGAATAGTTTCTTCACCAACAACAACTAACTGCACATCTGGACATTTTTCGATTCTTGATTCTTTGCGTCTTTATATTGGTTCATGATGTTGATTTTGAAGATTTTCTTCTATCACTTTATCAATTAATTGATACACATCACCTACCACAACATTTATGAATTCCATCACTATTTTGGTTCTTTGATTGAACACCAGAAATGCCTTGCTATAAGTTGAATATCCAATAAAGATGTATTCATCACTTTTACTCTCGAACTTTCTAAGCTGTTCTCAATCTCTGAGAATGTAACACTTGTTGCCAAATACGTGAAAGTAGCTACTATCTGGTTTCTTTCCCTTCCAAAGTTCATAAGATGTCTTATTCAAGTTGCATCTAAGATGAACTCTGTTGTATATGTAGCATGTTGTGTTCACTACTTCAGCCTAAAACCTTATTGATATTTTTCTTCCATTAAACATAGATCTGGCCATTTCTTGAAGAGTTCGATTCCTCCTCTCTACAACTCCATTTTGTTGTATAGTTTTAGGTGTTGAAAATTCTTGCATGGTACAATATTTATCACCGAAATCATTGAAATGTGTGTTCTCAAACTCCCTTCCATGGCTAATCGTATCCTTAACACTGTCATATTTTTTTGATCCATAATCTGCACACATAACCTCCTAAAGGCCTTAAACATATATGGTTTTTCTTTCAAAAAGGCTACTCAAGTGTATCTAGAGTAATCATCAACACAAGTCAAGAAGTACCTCATTCCACTAATGCTAGCATGTTGAGTTAGACCAACTAAATTTATGTGAATTAATTCCAATATACGTGAAGATGTAACATGTATAACTTTTTATGTGGCACTCTCATCTATTTACCCATTTTGCATGCACTACACATCGTTTGTCATCATTGTTCATTGTGGGCAACCCTCTCACCGCTTCGAATTTCTTCAAATTGTTAATAAGATCATAGTTGGCATGGCTAAGCTTTTAATGCCAAAGATTTATACTGTCGTCATATGAGGCTGATTTGTAAGAATTATTGACCTGTATCATATAACAATTATCTGCCGATCATTTGCCACTTATTAAACATCCTCCTTGTTTGGTTAATACCCTACATTCATCACTGGTGAATTTAACTAACAATCCATCATCATAAAGTTGAATTATACTCACCAAATTGGCTTTTAACCCATCAATATGAAGCACATTCTTGAGGTGGGGCAGTCCATCCACGCATAGGGTCCCTCTTCTAATAACTGAAGCCTACTTTCCATCACCAAAGGTAACATAGCCATCTACACAACTTTGATAATCCATTAAGTAACTTCTTTCACTTGTCATGTGACGTGAACACCCACTGTCAAAATACCAACCATTATGTGAAGTAGTCTTCATGGATTTAAGAGCTATAAGTGCTTGTAATTGACCTTTTCTAACCCAAGTATGTTTTGGTAATGTGGGTTGCTGTTGGAAATTCATTAAAGAGTATCTAGATTTTTGGTTTTGAGCCCTCTAAAATATCATTTATAACAACTTGTAATAATTTGGCCTTATGTGCCCGTTTACTTCACAAAAGTGACATATAGGTATAAATTTTCTATTCCTCTTTAAAGTTTCTACTTTGACATATTTGGTTGCACCATTTTTCTCATCATTGAACTTAGAACATTCACCTTTATAACCAATACCTTGAAGGTCTCCTTTAATCTTACCAATTTTCAGTAGTTGTTCTAGCTTTTTAGTACCTCCATTTAACATTCTTATTCCTTTTTCCTTACTGAACAGCTTCAACTATGTTTTATCAAGTTCATCTATTGTAGATAACAACCTTTTCTCTAAATCTTAAATGATGCTCTTCATGGTAGAGTTCTCCTTCTTTAGCTTCTCATTCTTGTTACACGTTTGCACCCATTTAGCATACATTAACTCATAAGCTTTGCAAATATCTTCCCTTTTGTATTCTGAATCACTATCATCACTGTCATAATCTAAAATAGAACTATGAACTTGTTCATCTGCGTTTTTTCTATAATTTTGGACTAATTTATCTTTGTTTTTCCCATCAGTTTCTTCTCTGGTAGCTATTAAGCAAGCAACTGGACTTCTGTTGTATAAAGCAACTAACACAACATAATTACTCACAAACTCCTCTTCACTACCATATTCACTTTCATATTCATTCTCACTCCAAGTAATCATATAAGACTTCTCTTTTTTCTTCTTCAAAATGTTAGCACATCCCGTTTGCACATGTCCGAAGTCTTGACATTCATGACATTGAATTTTCTTCACCTTTCTTTCACCCTTTTGAGTTTCAGCTTTCTTTTGAAATTATTATTTGCTAAGCTCCCACCGTTCTACTTAAACTCGGGTCTATCTTTTTTCAACTTCTTTAACCACTTGCTGAAATTTCTTGTCAATAACACCATATCCTCATTCTCATTGGATTTATCTGCTAATTCATTCACGACTTTTCCAACCTCAGCTTGCAATGCCAATCCTTTGTTCTTCTCTTGTTTATCTCTCAACAAATTCATCTCAAAGTTGGTAAGAATCCCAATTGCCTTATCCAAAGATAATTCATTGATATCATGGGCTTTTTCGATGGATGCAATTTTCGATATGAATCTCAGATGCAATAATCTCAATGTCTTCTTGACAAGTTTCAAATGTGAATATTTTTTCCCAAGTTTATGTGCTTGGTTTGAAATGTCACGTAGTCTCTCATGAAAGTCTCTAATAGTTTTGCTTTCATCCATTTTCAGCTTTTCAAATCTAGTAGCCAACATCTGAAGTTTGGAAGTTATCACAGATTCTAATCCCTCATGTATTGTTTGCAGAGTGTCCAATGCTTCTTTTGCCAATTCACAGGTTGATATCATAGCAAAGCAACCTTCATCAACTACACTGAAGATGACGTGTATGACTTGAGAATTTTCAAGCACTCCCTCTTCTTCAGACCTTGTCCATTCATATAGATCTTTAAGTACTGCTTCTCCTTTTTCATCAATCGTCACTAGATGTGTCTAGCCATTTAAAACCAAGTTATATGCTTTTGTTCCTTGTGCCTGAATGAATACTCTCATTCGTGATTTCCACGTAGGATAATTTGAACCATCTAACAGCGGTGACCTAAAGATTGATGCCCTTTCTCTAGTAGCCAGAATTACGAAACACGAATCTGCACCAACTTGACGTACCAAGTTCTGATTTGGTGAACCTCACTTTGATACCAGTTGGAAATATAAAAGGATGTAGTTTCGCAAAATCTACTTCTGCTCCAGTTGCTTTGAGCAGTTTCTATCGGTTGCTAGATACAAAGCAACTGTGTCAACAACTGTTAATTTTCCAGCAAAATAGAAACAGAATAATTAATGATGAAAATAACAAATTGACAACCAAGATTTGGTAACGCAGTTCGGCATATCTTGCCTATGTCTGCAAGGCCCTCACCCAGCTTAATCAACTTTCACTTGTGATATAATAGTTTTATTTAAGAGTTTACAGAGCTGTCTCACTCAACCCTTGATACTATCCCTAGTCACTTCAACTCGTGAAAGTAAATCACTCCCAATAACACGACTACCTCGTGCTAACCTCAACAAAGGATTTTCATAACAATGTTTGATACTAAAGATGAAAATTAAACAACTCAAGTTATTGAGACAATAAAGACATAAACAAATAGAAAACTTGAGATAAAAATAACTCCCCTAAATATGAAGCTTCATTAACCAAAAATGTGAGAAATGGTGGAACAATATCTGCTATGAATTATTGAGAAGAGTCATGATCAGTCCACACACACAGCAACATCAGTAATCATCAATCGAATAAACGTTTCATCACTGAAATGTCACCAAAAATACAGTTGCAGCACACCACCAATGCTGGACATTTTTTACACACAAAATAATATCTGAACAACCCAAAAAATTCACACCACAGCCAAGAAGATGCAGCTACCAAAGATAGATAGAATCACCAAAAATCTAGCTTCCTTAGATAGATAAAACTACTAAAAATAGGCTGTCAAAGATAGTTCTAAAATCACCAAAAATTTGCACATTATCTTCATCAAGATATGGTGACTTTATTCCAATTAAATCCTATCTTCACTAGATTTTAATCCAAATAAACCTTATCTTCAAGAATATCACATATGATAGAATACTTATCATAATCATATTCCTCAAATAACCAATTATGTCCAATTACAAACAATACCCAAAATAAATTAATAAGATATCATAACATTTAATTTAACATTATGAAAAGCAAATAATTTTTAACAATTAATCTAATAAGTTACCATAAAATAGAATTGATTTTACATGTTATAATGTAACAGTGATAAATATTTTGGAATGTAAAGAATTTTTATCATCCATTTCATACATCATAATTATCTTAGTATGTAATAAATAAAAATATAGCCGTTATATTAGTTTGACTATTGAAAAAATTAATACACAATTGTTAAGAATAAAATGAAAAGGGGTAACAAAATCCAAATAAATAATAAAAATATTTTGGACAATATAAAGAAGTTATTCAAGCTAATTTTGTTAAGATGTAACATTGATGGATTTGACCCTCTAATTTAATACATAAAGTTGGCTTGTAACATTTTATTACAATGGACAGTTCTCTCTTTTTATCGGCTTTGCTAACATGGAAGGATAACGTTATTTAATAGTTAATCGTTTTATGGTTAATTTCAGGCACATAAGCAAATAGTAATTTGACTCCAGGAGAAGGATTAACGACATCTACTTGTTTCAATTAGTAAGGAAACATGTGTTCTTACAGTTCCCACAGCAGCCAAACAATAGAAGGAAAAGAAAATATATCTTTGTTTTTCCCACGACAATTCATTGTAATGTTCCAAATCCCATCTCTGCACATTATTGAGGCACAATCAATGTTTTAAAAACACGACCAAATGTCGAATCGGTCGAAGAACAAGTTTAAGGTTTAAAAATTCAATCAGTATTAAACTGCTATGAAATTGGTATGTAATAAATAAAAAATACAAATTATAAGAAGAAGTAAAAATAAAATAATTTATTGAAATAGAAAATGTACCAATGTCTATTATTATATAATGAACTAATGATAAATCAAATCTAATAATTCAAATTAAATCTTACTCTAATATAAAACTTCAAATAACAATAAAAATGTTGTATTTACAAAGGAGGTTGTGTCTCATCATCATCAAAAGTTTCAATTTCTTTAACGTTATCTAAAGACTTTAAATTACACTTTCATCTAAAGTATTTACATCAACTTCTTCTACTGTATTCAAATAAATTACAAATTAGTAATGTATGAAATTATTCTCAATTGTCTATTTGTAATACATTATACTTTAACTTAAATATGATCAAAATAATATATGAACTAGCCATTAGTAAATGTTCTTAATTCTTTCATTGTGACAAATGCATTTTCTTTATAAATCGCCTTTTCAAGTTCATTATAATCAAGATCAGGCGATGGTTCTGCTTCTTTGCTCCAAAAATCAATATGGTCAATATAATAAATATCAACTGGATCGTACGTTCTCTTCTTACTAAGCGCTCTCAATACATAATAGAGAAATTATAAAGTCAATAAAAAAATAAAATTAATGAAAAATAAAAAAACTATAAAATACATATTCTTCATTCTCAAATTATAAGTAATGTAAACAAAGTCATTAAGTCTTTTATATTCCAAACAATTTCATTTCTTTGTGTGAATACTTTCAAAAACGCTCTAATTACATTTATAACATGATGTAGAAGTTGTTTGACTAAGTAATCTAATGACAAGTTTTCTCAATGTTGGAGCACTTTCATCGAATAATCTCTACCACTCTTCTGTTTTTAAATTAATAGCTATGAAAAATAAAAATATACATTATTAATAAGTAAAAAATGAATTCAAAGTATAAAAACTTACCAGGTTGCATTTTTTTTATCATAAGTTCTTTCTTTGCTGATGATTTAGCAAAACTCTCTGAACTTTCACGATATAATTTAATTTCATTTTTCGCTTGTGATTGCTCATCAATAGAGAAAACACCTTTGCATTTAATCACATCAAACAGTTCGCCCATAATATTATTTATACATGTGATGTATTAGATGGAATAATAATTCATAAAATGATAATACTTATATTTCATTAGATTACTAATGAATTTTTTGTGATATAGTCACATGTATTAAATGAAACATTGATTTAAAATTTTGAAAAGTTCAAATAGTTTAAATCTAAGTAGAAATTAAGCATTGACAATGATGAAGCACTTCCATGAGATTGATTTCGTGAGTTTTAAATTTTCAATTATCTACAGGGAATGAGATTGTTTGGTGAATACCTTCATAACTAAAATACAATATGAGATATTATAAGATGCAATATTATTTTTCCTATAGCTATGCCTAGTACAATGACTTACCTTTAATAATTCCAATTTAATCAATTAACAAGATTTTATATTAGATATAAAACACTAAGTTTTTAAAAGAGTCAAAGTTAATGATTTAAGGATGTGATGCTTAGCTTAAGCATGTATTATTAACTAAGTTTAGAACTAAATTGGATAATAGAAGGTTGTGAGATATCCAAAAGGTTGGATATAATCTTACAAACCTATTAAACACAATGTTTGTTTCAATTAACACTTATAGGAGAATGGTTCTCAAGATAAGAAGTGGGAGTAAGATAAAATTTGAAAAGTTCAAATCTCATGACAGTACATCTAATTGGAATTGGTGCCTTTGTTGATATATTTTATGTATAGTTGAAAGGCTACGAGAGATTAAAAGATTAATTTTCTTGATGAATTCAAATATTTGTTTTTGAGATGATTGTGAACTTATCATATCTACAAGAAAGTTAGTGAGAGTATAGTTGTCCTCTTTAGTGTGAGTATATTG
The DNA here is from genome assembly GCA_027563515.1 of Erythroxylum platyclados. NCBI lineage: Eukaryota > Viridiplantae > Streptophyta > Magnoliopsida > Malpighiales > Erythroxylaceae > Erythroxylum > Erythroxylum platyclados. The sequence continues at coordinate 17,555,616 of JAOQMM010000171.1, read as the reverse complement.
AGACATATTGCTTATAGAGAACAAGAATTCTAATTTTTAATTGTTGAAAATATAATTGTCCAAGAACAACTCTTGTTGGATATGGAAAAGGTAACAACTTAATTATGAGAATTAGATCTATAGAGATATATTAGAAGTTGTTCATCGATTTTAAGTCCAAGTACATAGATAATGTACTAAAAATGTTTAGTATTTGAGATATTAGATACTTATGAGGTATTAAAGATATAAATTATTCTATGTATGAGTTGATGTTTGAGTTCAAGAAGTTAAGGATATTTACTTTAGAAATAAATCCTAATTAATGTTTATTTTGCTTAAAACAATATCATTTTATAATTAGAAAGGCTCCAATGTAGCAATGGTTGCTAATTAAGTCATAATACATTTTTTATTTAGTGGAAATGATTAATTGGATCAATAAGTTCTTTAATGAATTTAATATTGTTCTTTGCATTGTTCAAAACAGTAATGTACTAAGGAACATTAGAGCCATTAGGCATGTCAAAAGAGCTAAGGTCTCATCAAAGATTTAAAGGTGTATTTAGGCAAAAGTTTCTTAATTATTATGATAATTAAGATGAAAGTTGTAAAATTTAAGCAAGTCCTCACTATAGATAATCTTGTAAAATTCTCTAATTAAGCCACTGTCCTAGTAGTAGCCAAATTGTCATATGGTGATATGGTATAAGATACTTAAATGATTACTTAGTGTAAGTAAGAGATTGTTGGTTTTTGCCCGATAGCCAATTGGTTTGTTGTAATTTAGTGATAAAATAATTTAAAGGCATTCTTTATCTTATACATATTTAGATGTATGTGATAAAGTCCATGAGATAATTATATATTACAAATGAAATTATGATGACATTATAATTATGAGATTCATATCACATTTATGTATTATCCCCAAGTTGTTCCTAGTTATTTTTCTATTAAGACTGGACATTAGTAGAATGCAAAAGGACTAACACAGATTATGTTTTTCCTTATGAAAGACGTAGTTGATCTCATAGGCTAAAGTATGGAGATACTGAAACAAACGTGTGAGTACTTATTAGAGAACAAGTTCATTGAACTGGCCTGATATGAAAAATCCATTTGAAACATTACTTGTATGTTTATAGAAATTGTCATTGTGATAGATTGTATAAGTGATCATTTAACTTGAAGCCTCCAAAGTTATCTTGTATAAGAATTGCTATGTTTTGATACTAATTAAGACTTATTCTAATTATAGGTAGTTCATTTAGCAGTCACAAGATGTAGCATGAACTATATAGAGGTAGTTGAGTGATCAAGATAGAATTTATCACCCTAAAGTAATTAGGGAGAATGTTCTGTTGTTCTCGGTTAGTATTAATTCAGGAAATCATTGGTCAAGGTAGAATGACATCTTGAAAATAGTTTACAAATATCATTAATTGGATCAATAGCTAAGGGCGAAGAACTAATATGATTGGACTCAAAATAGAGTAGACACTAATTTCATGCTCTATATCTAATCTAAATATTGTATGATGAAAGGATTGAATTATACAAAAAAATCATACACGGAAGGTTAGTCAAAACCACTTTGACATTTCTAAATATTTGGGTGGTCATAATGTGTTGCTACACGCCAGTCTTGATTTATGGATATAAATAGTTTAATTAGAGAATTAAAGATAAATTAAAGGAGTTTAATTTATCTAATCCTAAATATTATTTAAGGTTATCCATTACCAACATATTTGAGAACCTAATAGGCTACATACAAAGAACAGGTTGAAGAGAGAAAACATATTTTAATCCAGTTGGACTTGATTATAAAATTTGAGAAACTTTATGATTAAATATGAGATATTTAATAAATAATGATCAATATGAGATATTGGATCTTATTTGGGCATAATTGATATTTAATTAGATTTATTTGTATTTCTAATTAAAGTTTAATTGAAATTAAAATTTAATTTGAATTAAATTACTAAAATGTATAAAACTTATTATAAATAAACTTAAGCTAAGCTAACACTTCTTGCTTAGCCATATGTGTAAGAGTTATAGAGTTTTCTCAACCTATTATGCGGATATCATTAGAAGTTAGACACTTGTGTGACTACAGTGGTTGAGATGAATCAGTTTCGGAAATAGTTCGCAGGATATGATAAGAAAACGATTAAGATTCAGAATAAGGTACGAATTATTAATACTTTATTATGATTTATGTGTTAATCATTTTATAAAATTAAAGAGATCTTGATTTTTGAGGAATCAAAATACGAAAAAGTTTCATAATCTGCTATGGTCGAGATTGGATCATATCCCAATTTCCAACCCAGAGTTCCTTTTTTACAAAGATTTAATGATACTACAATAACTGAAATTAGAAACAATCTCTTTACTAATTAAGGGTAAGGCTGCGTACTACTAAACCTTTCAAGATTTTGCGTATCTGCAGGATTCATATTGTATATTGTTATTGTTGTTGTTGTTGGTAGTTTACAACTGCACTTCCAAAATAAAACACAAACATTAGGCCCTTGATTTTGAGAAAAGACATGGCAGTCACTGACCAAAGTTAGGTCTTCGTATCTTGGTACTAGTCATACATACGGTTGTTTTCTGTTTCTTTCTTATTCAATCCAAATTGTTGCCTCTTTCTGCAGCCACTTACTTCTATTCCTATGTCTACTTGCTCACTTCATTTGTTTCCCAACTGATCACTCTCCGGTGATTCTTTGTCCTGTTCCGCTTCCTTTTTTATGGATGAATCCTTCTCTCGGGCTTCTTGTTCTTTTTTGGTGGAAGAATCTTTATGCTTAGCTGCTTCTTCTTCTTCTTTTTGTTTTTTAATTTCAAGACCTCTGATAAGACTCTCCAGACAAGTCTCGGGATCTCCTGGAAAAGTCTTTGGCATCAGATGCTCTGCGACATCGGCAGGAGTCATTTGGACTTCGCCCAGCAACTTGCTAATCTTTGTGAACAATTGATGTGATTCGAGTTTCAGGTAGTTGTCAGCCAAAACCTTGAAAGCTTCGA
>JAOQMM010000171.1:17473389-17510345 GCA_027563515.1 Erythroxylum platyclados | reverse complement strand
TCTCTCTAGCTTTTTCTCTCTTAAAATGTCCAGAACTCTTATGTAAACCCCAAGCTCTCTATCTTGTGTTTTTAGGCAAAAGGTTCAATTTTGACCCCCAAGTTTTACACCAATTGATAAGTTTAACCCTATCATTCTATAGAGACGTCGTCAGTTATATGTTAGGTCATTGATGACCCGACACTTTCTAATATTATTTTATTTCAAAAGTGAGCCTCACATTGCCACGTCTCACATGACAATATAGGGCCCACTTTCTTAAAAATAAAAAAAGTTATTTATTTTAAACATGTGGGACCCACTATATTTAATTAATCCTAATGTTGATTAACTTAGACAAGCATATTAACTTAACTAATCAGAAAATAATTAATCGCCTCAGCCTCTTACCAAAAGAGAATCACTGTCGTCAGTATTTCCCAAACATAGAACCCCAACCGAACCAGCAACACCAAAATTGTTACTTCTTTAAGGGTTAGATACACAATAGCAGCAACCCTGCCATCATCAACTTCACAGCAAAAGATCCTACCTCACGCCTTCTTCTTTGTCAACTTTACTAGAGCAAGGCATCAAATATGCAAGAAAAATGGGAAACCACCACCAAGCAACAAAATCATTGAGACTTGGGATAAGGAGTAGAGGGGGAGAGATCGTGGAGCTCCAAAGAGGCCACATTGTGTGCTCCATAGGAAGAAAAGACCGTCACAACAAGGTCTGCAAAACCAAAGGCCCACAGAGACTGAGGAGTCTGTCTCTCAGCCCACACTACCACAGTTCTACGACGTCCAGGACTGCCTCGGCTACTGCTGATCAATCAAAGTCATCGACTGGCTCATCAAGAAAGCCAAGACCGCCATCGACGAGCTTGCTGAGCTACCCATATGGGACCGAACAACTGTTGCCAACAATACCTCTTCCACTAAAACAAGAACAACTCAACAACAACATGAAGAAGAAGAAGAGCGCACAAGAAATGATAGTCAAAGAGAGTATCATTTTTTAGGGAGAATGCTGCTAGTCCTGCCACTTTTAGTAACAGGAAACAGAATGCCACTATAAAGCCCCCAAAAACGACACATTGAAAAAAAGTAGTAGTGTCAAATGATGTCCCAAACAAGCAGCAACAGCAGCCTATGTAGGAAAACAACCCTTCCAATTTTCTTCCACCGTCATTAGACTCCGATTCCATAGCTGATACTATCGTCTTTTTTCCCAAGCTTATGTTGGAGTTGAAAAATGAATGGCAGACTAGTTTGGAGGAGACGTGGGGCTACTTTTGAAATAAAATAAATTTATTAAAAAAAAAGTATACCCTGCAGTGCCAAGTCAAAAATAAAATAATACTAAAAAGTGTGTCATAAGCTGTTGGTTATTCTGTTATTATAGAGTTAAATTTTAACATTTTCTAAATATTAGAGTCTTATATGTATTCTCTAGAATATTAGGATTAAATTTGTCAACTGGTGTAAAATTTAGGGTCAAAATTGACCCTTTTGTTGCCCAAAATTCATCAAATGACTAGCCTTTGCTCTATCATCTGAAGTCAAAGCCATTACTCCTACCCTAATGCTCAATACAAGCTATTGAAGATAAGTCTAATAAGTCTCTAAACAATTCTAATATTACTCAAGAAAGAAAACAAGAGCTAATATTAAGAACCAAAATAAGCATCGTAATAAACGGATGTGGCAATCACAAGTACACACAACTGCAAGCGAATCAAAATTAGATGGTCCAAAATTTGAACCACTAATAGTAACTAGGTTTCTACATAATGCTAAAACACATTATTATATAGTTAAAAAAGATCAAACAAAATGTTGAAATTATAAACAAAAAAGAACTTAAAACTTTTAATAGATAGATGAAGATTGAAAATTGAAACCCCAACACTCATAGGGCAATGAATTAGCCAAATAAAGAATAAAAATTTATGAGATACCAATTAACCAGAGAAGGAAATCAACCAAACCGATCCGATCAATTAAGATACCACACATCAACTATGTATCTTCTCGTCTAAGTTAGCATCATTCACCAAAAATTCCTTCATTGTGGGGCTCACTTCAGATCTGCAAAAGAAGAAGGTAAAGCAAAAATTTTCCAAAAGTCAGACGGGAAAACGTCTAAAAGAGAATTGAAAATCGATCAAACTTGATCAAATCTAAGCTATCAACAAAAATGAGACTCCAAAATCAAAACCTAGAAAAAGATCTATTTTTTTCCAATAATTTCTGACAACTTTAGGAAGGTGCGCTTACAAGAATGAAAAAGCTTAAAGTAATAGTAGTAGTAGTAGTAGTAATAATAATAATAATAATAATAATAATAATATGTAAATTCTTTTCAGTACCCAATAATCTAACACCAAACCCACAAATTTTACAAAGAAATAAGAGAATTTCAATAAAGAACGAGCTTCAATTTAGTCATCATTTTGGAGACGAGAAGCGAAGAAGGTAAGAATACCATAAATCAAATCACAAACAATTCAATTAGCAGTCAATAAAGTGACGACAAACAAGCATGGATTGAGACTACGGTTAAGGACAAGCAAGACAAACCTCTGATCAAAGACTGGAGGCAACTACTAGAAGAGAAGCACGCAATGGTTCAAATATCCTAGCACCCAATCACAAAAACAAATCTCATAGATGTATTGGGAACAGGTAAAGCTTCGATCTTGCAACTTTTTAACAAGAACTCAGATAAAAATGATGAAGAAATGTAAAATTTACAAACAATGATGAATACTAAAGAACGTTCAATTAGAAATCCAAATCTATATAAAGAAAAAAGATATGACAAAGGCACGAATATATGAAACCATAGTTTAGAATCTATTTAAAAGGGCAATGATTGAATGAAGAAGAAGCAACGACTATGTGTGTGTACGAAAAGAAGATGCTGGTGATGACTAATTGCAATAGTGGACATTGCAATGGCTTTTCGAAAGTTGGTAACTGTAAAATCTGTCTCAGTGTCACAAGTGGGTCTTTCAAATGCTATAGCTTAATACATGTGAAAATAAGAGAATATTTAACTAAGGGCTTGATTCTAACTCAAGATCCTTGTAGCATTTATATAGAAGTAATTACATAAGGAAAAAGATCTTAGGAATAAAGAGGAAATCACACAAAAAAGAGGGAGATCATACTCTCCCTAATGTAGATATTTCTTAACATCTAATATAGATATTTCCTAACACCCCCCCTCAAGTTGGAGCATAAATATCATAAGCTCCGAGCTTGTGACATATAGGTTTCAACTAAGACCCCCTAATGTTTTAGTGAGTAAGTCAGCAAGTTGATCTTCTAACTTGATATATGGTGTCTCAATCAATCCTTCTTGAAACTTTTCATAAACGAAGTGACAATCTACTTCAATATGATTGGTTCTCTCATGAAAGACTGGATTCGAGACAATATGAATGGCTGCTTGATTATCACACATCAATTTCATTGGATTGGAGTGCTAGAAACCAAATTCCCTAAAAAGATGGTTTAACCAAATCAACTCACATGTAGTATACGCCATAGCCCTGTTCTCAGACTCGGCATTAGAACATGCAATAACTGACTACTTTTTACTTTTCCATGACATCATGTTTTCACCCAAAAATACACAGTACCCTAAAGTAGACCATCGGTCATAAGAACTGCCCAATCTGCATCTATATACCCTTGAATCTGAATATGTCCATGATTCTGGTAAAGAAAACCTTGCACTAGAGAGCCTTTCAAATATCTCAAAATTATAATAATTGCATCAAAATGACCAGTTCATAAAGATCCCATAAACTGACTCACTACACTTGTAGCAAATGAAATATCTGGACGAGTAATAGTCAAATAATTTTTTGATACTTACCTGGATCTCTCAACTGCTCTCCTTTATCAGCATTAAGTTTTACATTTGGTTCCATGGGGCTATCTGGCATTATTCCCAACAGACTTGTTTCTTTTAAAAGATCAAGGATGTACTTTCTTTGAGATAGACAAATCTCCATCTTCAACCTTGCTATCTCGATACCCATAAAATATTTTAGTAAACCAAGATACTTTGTTTGAAATTTAGTCTATAGGAATGACTTTAAAGACTGGATTCCTACTTTATCATCTCCAATAATAACAATATCATCAACATAAACGATCAAAAGAATTTTACCAACCTCGAAGTGAAGATAAAACACAGAGTGATCCATACTATATTGATGCAAACCAAACTTTATAACCATTGTACTAAAGCGTCCAAACCAAGCTCTGAATGAATAATTTAAACCATGCAAAAATTTGTTAAGGTGACAAACTAGATTAGTCTCCCCCTGAGCAAAAAACCCTGGTGGTTGCTCTATAAAAATAGTCTCCTAAAGATCACCATGAAGGAAATCAATTTTTATATTGAGTTGATGAAGAGGCCAATCATATGTGGTCGCCAATGTAATGAAAACACGAACGGATGTCAATTTGGCTACAGGAGAAAAGGTTTCAGTATAGACCATACCATACACCTATGTATACCTTAGTTACTAAACAAGCTTTTAAACAATTAATCGTGTCATCAGAATTGACCTTAACATTGAACATCCAACGATAACCCATAATTGTCCGACCATGTGGAAGAGGAACTAAGTCCCATGTATTATTAGCTTGCAAAGCCAACATCTCTTCTTCCATGGCATGTTTCCATCCTGGATGATCCAAAGCTTCTGAAACAAATTTAGGTACAAGTATAAAAGACAAAGTGGATACAAAAGTAGCATATGACGATGATAATGAGTTATAAGAAACAAAATTTGACATAGGGTGAGATGTACAAGACCTTCTTTCTTTACGGAGAGGAATGGGCCAATCAAGATCAACATATGATGGAGTTGAAAACAGAGAAGACAATGGTGACGAACGTGAATCATCTACTCGTACTTGATGATGAGTGTGTCGAGTATAAACCTACAAATTAGGATGAGATAGACGTTCAAAAAGAGTAGGATTAGTATCAAGAGCAACATAATTGGGAGTTGTTTGGGAAGGAATAAAAGGAAATGGTAGACACTCATTAGTGTCAGTAGAGACAGACTGAGCATCAGAAAAGTACGATTTGTCTCCAAATAATGTAACATCAGCAGACACAAAAAAAGCGATTCAACGAGGGGCTGAAACATTTACACCCCTTTTTGCAAACGAGAGCACCTGAGAAAAATGCACTTTATAGCTTTTAGATCTAAATTATCCGTGTTAGGCTGAAGCTGAGGAGCAAAACAAATACATCTGAATACTTGAGGATTAATGGAAAAAGGGTCTTGATAGGGAAAGAGAATTGAGAATGGAGTTTTACACATTAACACAGAAGATGGCATTCGATTGATAAGAAAACATACAGTAAGTACAACATCTCCCTAGAAACTTTTGGGTACATTTATGTGGATTAACAGGGTATGAGCTGTTTCAATAATATGTTGAATTTTTTGCTCAACTACCCCATTTTGTTAAGGAGTGTGTGAGCAAGAAAATTAATTTTGAATACCTTGTTTCAAGTAACTGGAGATTGAGCTAGAGAAATGTTCTTTAGCATTATCACTATGAAGAATATTGATTTAGGTATTAAACTGATTTTGAATTTCAGTGTAGAAAGAACAAAATATAGAGAATAGTTCTGAACGATCTCGCATTAGATATAATCTAAATTATTAGAGAGAATTATCAACAAAAATTACAAAATACTAAAATCCCAACTTGGACTTGACACGACTTGGACCCCAAATATCTGTATGGATTGACATAAAGGGTTTTTCAACTCTTTTATTGACTAACTGACATGACTCACAGTTTAAACTAGAAACAGAATCTAACCCTGACACTACTTTCTTTAGATTTTCCAATGATGGATGGCTCAATCGATTATGGATATCAATAGCAGAGACTGACATTGGGCATATGATGGATGATTGCAACTTATCAAAATAGTACATTCCATTCGATTCACGCCCTTCTGCAATCGTCATCATGGTCTTCAAATCCTAGATAATGACATTATCAGGGTAGAAACATATAGAACAATTTAGTTGTTTAGTCAATTTGCTCATAGACATAAGATTGAAAGGAAAGTTCGATACAAATAATGTAGAGGGTAATGTGAGAGAAGAACAAGGATGAGAGGGTCTGACACCTTTAATGGTGGCAGTAAATCCATTAGTAATACTAAGTTTATCATTATGAGAGGCAAGTAAAGGAACGATATGGTTAAAGTTGGTTATTTTACCTGAAATATGATCAGTGGCACCAGAATCTATTACCCATGACTATTTTCTAGGGATAGCTGAATAATAAGTGGTTGGGTTACCTTGATGAGCCATAGATGTCATAGAAGAAGACGATGTCTGCTGAGCTGATTGATACTGCAAAAACTTAGCATACTCATCCTGAGATGAAGTAACAGACGATCGTGAAGCTGTAGCAGAAGAATGTTCTTCAAGAGATGCAATATAAGCAACTCGCAAATGGGGATATTGATCCCAACAAGACTTTTCATCATGTATCACAATGAGTGCAATGGAGTTGTAAGCCCTTACCACGTCCTCCTCGATCATCATGACCACCATATCCTCCTCGATTTCCCCCATGGCTTCCTCTGACTTGTGAATCAGATTGTGTTGCAAGTGCTAACGTATCAGAGTTATTCTCTGGTGGATTCGCCATAGTCATAGAGCGAAAGAGTCTGGAATATACTTCAACTAAGGATGGAAAGTTTACTCCTCCTAAGATTTGTGCTTGCACAAGCTCAAACTCAGGTTTGAATCCAGCCAAAAATGTCATAGTCACCAAGTATTGTCTTTGAATCTACATTTCTTTAATATTATATGTGATCAGTAGTAGAGAATTTAACTCCTCAAATGCATGTTTCACTTTCCCAAAGTATTCAATCAAACTTCCCTCTTGTTTAGACTGAAATAACTCAACAAAAATATCATACATGCGAAGCATGTTACTAGAGTAAAGTAGCATAATCCCAAGCTTGCTTACAAGTGCTAACATAAGAGAATAGGATTGAAATTTCAGGTTTCATATAATTGAAAAGAATATGTAGTAATTGTGCATCATTACCTTGTCAACTTTCCATTATTTTCTGATCAATTAGGGGATCAGATGTAAGATGAGACAACTTTCTCTGACCTTTAAAGAACAATTCGACATTTTTAGACCAAAAGAATAGTTATTATCATTCAAACATTGCTTGGTGATTCGCAAAGTTGAGGAACCCATTGTTGGAACACCTATCAATGATTTGCTACTAGAATCTGACATCTCCCCAGTATGTTGGATAGATTTTCTTGTTAAACGGACACTAGTAACACTGCTGACAATGTTCTGAAATGTATAAAGACATTACTATTATCAAAATACCCATGTTCTAGTTAGTTTTGACGCAAAGCAAGACCAGAACTTCATTCAAGACGAAGAGGCAAACTAACCCATCGAACCGTCGTCATCGAACATGTCTGTGTTTTCTCAACGACACTTTCAATTCTTTGACTGTTGCTGGCACCTCCTAGTTGCTTCTGTGGATTTGGTTTTTGGTTTTGGTAAGTGTACTAAGTGTTTTGCATAGATTAGAAGGTGTAAGGGTTTTCTAGGTAAAGAAGATTTTGAGGTTTGGAAACTAGGCTATGATATCATGTAAAAATCAGAGAATATATAACTGAAGGCTTGATTCTAACTTAAGACGCTTGTAGCATTTGTGTAGAAGTAATTATACATGGAAACGATCTTACGAATAAAGAAGGAAATCACACAATAAAGAGGGAGATTACACTCTCCCTAATATAGATATTTCCTGCATCTAATATAAATATTTCCGAACAATACAAATGGCCAACCAAACTGCGCGTGGAATAAGAACTGGATTCAATTCATAATTGTCACTTTAACTCGATAAGTTATTTCGTCAGTCAAAAAGTCCGAAAACAGGAGTAACTAAATGTACATCTTGTTTACATGCTTATCATTGGTAACCCGTAAACATAGTAGCCAGTAACAAGATCTTGTCTGCAGGAAGCTTTGTACGGACTGCCAACCTAAACTGGAAACTTTCTAAAGCATATCCCTATCACAACTCATCTAACATTAATCTAGAGCAATTCCAATGCAGACGGAATCAAGTTTTCCAATTTGACTTTTAAGCCACAGACCACATTTTTTAATACCGTACATGAAACAGGTATCTCGGTAGAAAACTCATCGTGGTTCAAGACATGAAGCTGTCTTTCTAAGAATCTACGGAGACTAGCTTCTGTAACATTAATGAGACTAAGAGATGGATTTGTATGCATGAATTTTGTGACAATAAATCCAGCTAGGATCTGTTGATTGGCCTTCACAAGTTCTGAAACGAAGCAAGGGAACAGAATTCTACTGAAGACCAGAAAGTCTGTCTCAGTATTACCACTTTCATTCCTTCCACTCCGTGACAAAAGGTTTTCCTGATAGTGGCGGGAGAAACTACCAACCAAATAGCAAAGATACGAGAAAGTTGTGCCGTATAGTGGATTGGTGATTATGGTTGATATTATCCCAGAATATAAAACAACAGTCAGGAAATGATGGTCCACACCCTGTGCATCTGAGATGCCTCCTTTCAGTTTCTCTTCTACTACAGCTAGACACTGTAACTGAACTGATTCGTAAGGCAGAAGAAGAGCCAATTTCAAAGCCACGAAACAATTGTTGTCAAGGATAATGCCGGCTAAAGTCTGGGTATCCTCTTCATCAAGAAAGTATCCATTGGATTTTGACAATGACTGGTCAACCAGTCTAAACATCTCGTCAAACCGGGACAATGTAGACAGTTTTTTGAAAATCTCCATCCAACACAGATGTAAAGGATGAACACACAGTGAATTGTCTGTCTTTTCTTTTTCAAAAGATTCTACTTCCTGAAAACTTTCCCATCCTTCATCCCAATCATCATCAGTCCAGTTGTTTCCAGCTTCGGATGCTTCAGCAGATTCTACCACGTTTCTTCCAACTACAAAAAACCCTTCCCATTCTTCCAGAATGGCCAGCAATGTGTCAAAATGTTGAACAGTGCTTGAAGCTTCACACAACTTGAAGAAGCACAAGGTTGCTTTCTCAACATTGACGAGATCATCATGTGTAATTTCGATGCCAGGGGCAATGGCTGCAGCAAGCTGAGATGATTTCAGGGCAGCTAAAGTGCTTGTAAGCTTGTTAGAACCACCTATGTTATCTGGCAAACCAGCATTGGTGTCACTCTTTTTACTTGCAGATAGATACTCACCCCATCCTTCCCACGGAGTGACACAAGATTGCAACTCTGTAGAGAAACCCTTTATACTTGTACCTGTGATAAATTGCATCAGCTCTAGACCATAAACTCGGACATGACTAGGTATCTGCAGATCATCAGAAAATTGGGCCATTTTCGCCCACACCACCTGCCTGATTCTCTGCTGATCCTCCATTTGACCTTCTAATTTACTTAGAGACGACAACAGACCATATAAATGCTGAGGCTCAAGGGAACCGTGTACTAAATCTTTCAGAATAGCATCAAGTATGCTTGCATAAATATAGGGAAGGTCTTGGGATCCAGTATTAGGAGTTGAAATGAGATTACATTGTGATATTGCTTTGTAGAAAACTTCAGAAATTGCTCCAAACCCACAACCAGAAAACACCATGGCCCTGCAAAAATTAAATATCTCGGCAGCAAAATCACCATTCAAACCAAACCTGACATAGCTAACAATGGTGCTCCAGCACTGACTTGGTGAAACACTGTCCTCTACCACCAACCTGGTAAAAATCTTCAAACAAATTGACAAGCACATTGCATCAAATACGAGAGTTTCTTTCAAATTCTGAAGAGATGCAACTTCTTGCATTTCATCAGTTAATCTAGACCAAAAGTTCAAAAGGGCAATAAGGCAGCCCTGCCACAAAGAATTATCAGGTACAGTGCCATAATATCCATGCAGATGTATAATTACAGTGAAGTACCGCTTCATAATGCCTAAAGCATCTGCAGGCATCAAAAGTCTGATGTACATTCTGCAAACAGAATATGTTTGTTCAAGTTGAGAGGTAAACTGCTGAAAGCATTCAGGACTCGCAACACAGAACTCAGTTATAACTCTCTTTTCTAAATTCATCATCAAATTTAGAATATAATGCTCATAAACATCCTGCCATGACATGAGATCATCATGCGTCAAATCTCCATGAATACCAGCAAGTGTCTGTACCATTTTTGCCAAGGCTTCTAAGTTAACTTCATCAATGCATCTGTAGACTTCATCACGGAAATGTTGTAAATTCAGACTGTCTAATCTAGCAATATTCTTGAAGTTTAGGTCCTTAATAAAAGAAACTCTCTGACATTCTTGTGTGAACACCTTGCACAAGTGAGACATTTCTAAAGCAGAAAGATTTGAAGAACCTGGGTGCATTACTGGCAATGGCTCTTTGTTTTCCTCCAACTGCAAGTAGCAGTCTGAGAGGAGGCTATATATGTAAGCAAGCCGCTCCTTGTTGCACCCATCAATTGCAGGGTATACAACCAAGGAAATAGTTTTTATAGTTTTGGAAGCACAATTAATTAATTCTCCTTTTACTCCAGATATTTCAGCAGTTATATCATCATTAGACCAAACCTCAGACACAAGGATAGAGGTTAGGTACTTCAGTAGCACCTGTTGAACAAAGTAAGACTTCATTATCTATCAAGTCAAAAGCGCAAGTGATTTCTTTTTTGCAAATCTAAGGATAAAATACTGCTGATAACTAAATAGTAAATTTCAACAGGTTACTAAATTCTCTCACACTAATGTTGGGTTAAATTTGAACAGCATGAACACAGAATAAATATATTCATGCAGGGATGTTATTATGGTATTTATTTTTAATCTAAAATAGGTTCGATAACATCTTTAGATCATGGTCAAATGGTAAATAGAAATGGGATGAAGGCAAGCATAATTACACCGGAATATGTCAATTAAATTTGTTTGGTGTGCACAGGTAAACGAAATTCAACAAAATATTGAATAATTTTTATTTAAGATATATGAAATTTTGAAAAGTTGAGTTCTAACACAAATGCATTGATATGAAAAAAGTATATATATAAATTTATCAAAACCATAGGAACCTAAAATTCATCTCAAGTTCTCATTAAAAGAAAAGACCCTCATAAATTTGGTAATGTTGACACTACTAACCATAAAATTAAAGCTTAGTGAAGAACAGAAAATCCATTCATAAACTAACAGGTATTTTTAGTCATACAGACAGAATTATATATGCATGCATATCATGTGCATCCTTGATAGGTTACAGATATGTACCTCATTGCGATTCAGATTATAAGTGCCCACCAATTTCAAAACATCCTTTATTATAAACTTCTTTTCAGTCTTCAATGATTCAATCAGTGTGAAAATAGAACTCTCAATGTAATTTAAGTCACCAGACAGAAAGCGTGAAGCCTCAACGCCAGGAATGATTTGCTCTAATGTTCTAGAATGTTCAGTAGCATGCTTTTTCTCTTCTAATTTCAGCTTCCATTCCCTCCAGAATGTGGATTGCACTTTGTTAATTTTTTTCATTTCATCTGCATTTGAAATGATAAGATAAGAATTATATCACTGTAGTCGAGAAGCAAAGACCTGACAGTTGTTTTCATTAAACAGGAGTATCATGGACAAAATTGTACCCAAATAATTTGGAGTACAAATTTCAAAAACTTCAGCATTAAAGCCAATTACCAGAACTGATTAGTGTATGTTTCTCTTGAAATGTCCTTATCAGAAGTTCCCTCCTCTCAGTGGGACCCTTGCACTCAACTCCACAGTTATGCAGCAAACTGTATGTCAGACCAACATTCATGATATTACAGATCTCTTGATAATTCTCTCTTATCCTCAGCTGCTCTTCTATTACTTCTACTCCACTAAAGGCATCTACAAGATTTAACAAGAAACAGCAACCCATGACATCTTCCTCTTCTGTAACAGGAGGTTCCATGATTGACCTTGCCAGAGAGGCAATTACATTGTCATGGGGTGCAAAACTATTTCTTGCTAACCAGGACAGAATAGTCACCATAGCTTGTGTTTGTAAGCTCACATATTCCTTTCCAGGAATAAAATTAGGTATCAATCTTTTAAGGTTTTCAGCTTTCCTACTCAATTCAAGCAACCATGGAAGTTGGCAAGAAGCAAAAGATAATATCTTCGTGCTTTCTCTCCATGGCGATCCTAAATCAGTTCCATTCTCACCAGGAAAACTTTTAGCAACAGAAGAAAGTATGTTCTTAATGGCATTGAAATGAACTTCATCATTATCATGGCTCATCCCTTTAAACTGATCGGAGCAATCACTGAGGTCAACCATATCATGCTTATGATGGAATGGAGATGTAGTTGTTAAACCTTGAGTCACGAGTGTAGGAGAATTCATCCCAGTTAACATCAACACATTCTCACACTGGCTTTGCATGTCTAGATCTTTCCACGCATGAAGCAGCTCACCAACAGATTCCTCATCACAATGACTTAATGCAAAACCTAATAACTGTTTACGAGACCTTAAATCCATATTTTCAAGTGCAGGTCCCCTGGCTATCGCAGCACATAAATCCCAAATGAGACCATGTCCCTTTCTTGCCAATGTAAGGCACAGATCAAATGCCAATTGCAAATCACCAGCCACTGCAGCTTCTCTAGCTATAGCTTCCTCAACGGTACATATATCATCTGGAGAGCTTAGTCCAAGAAGTTTGGCGACCTCCATAATTTCATCAACAGGTAAATAAGCTCCAGCTTGACTAGTGATTACCATTTTAACTATCTCCATGGGATCCTTTATTTGCCTAAATTGCAAGGGTAGAAGAGTAACTCCAAGGTTTGGAAGTTTGATAGTGAGTGCATCAATTAAATCAGCCTCTGTTTTAACATTTCTGCTACTTGGAAACAGACTGAGGCATTCCTTGGCCTTCCAGATCTGAAACAAGTTGCGAAAAAGAATCAATAAATATAAATGGGAAGATCGTGAGCAGCAGAATCAATAAACGGCTAATTGACTGACATATTACTCGTAATGAAGCAATCAAGCCCAAATGCACGAGGAAACTCCACATATGTCATAGTTATTGTACTATTTGGCAGAAGTAGCACATATGTTGGACAGCTTTTCTGATTAATAAAAAAGAGATCATGAACATAGAAATTTACTTTTCAGGACAAGGCAAATGCTAGGGCCATTATTACAGCATGGTTGCTATTGTAGTCAATTTAGAAATTTCACCATAACTTCTCAAGAAATAAAATATTTCACATTTAAAAATGCAAGCCCTTAAACCGAAGGAATAATGAAGAATAATGCAACCGATCATGATATCTTCAAGATTTCATGGAGCAAATGTTAAGAGATTAAAGTATCAGATGAAGGAATATCATTGACAAAAACCAGCGCAGAATGTATGTGCACTTACTTCAGGGCAAGACAGAGTTGAAGCTGAGAAGAAGTACTCACGTGCAGCTTGAATAACAAGATTTTCTGCTTTGTCTGATGCCAAGGCCACAGAACTTGTACCCTTTAGATAGTTTCTTGCCAGAGAAAATTTTCCAGCTTTAAGTAGTCCTCTACAGAATTCCATTAGCACATACTCGGGATCAAGAAAGGGAAAAGCCTTTTCTCGTATGCATTGTATGTCTCGCCACATATTTGCCCAATCATTATCTGACCGGCCTTGCTGTCGACGAGCAAATTTTGAAAGTATGAGGCGAAGAATCTGCTTTACACCCTTTTCATCAGCATGAGCGTTGAGAAAAAATTTTATTGGCTTTGGTACCTGAAAGCAAAAGACACAATCAAAATCACTTCCAACGAGACCACAATAACATGGCATATAGCAATTCTGCTCAATACTTTAATACTATACTAAATCATCGAATCAGGAAGCTCAAGTAAAGGTCAAACAAAAGTCAACTAGTGATAAGTAATAGTTTGTATTCATTGTATGAAATTTTTGCATATTATATTAAATTAATTTTAAGACAATCTAGTAACAAATAAAAATGTATATATTAATAAAGTTAAATACATTAGTAATTTTCCAATTAACATAGATTAAGGACTTCATATACCTATAAAATACTTGACTGAAGTATTTAAAAGAACCAATTTATAACTGTTTGATTCCCAAACTATCAAATTTAAGCAATAAATAAACTGGTTCAGAAAGTAAGATTGAAAACTAAATGTAATAATCAATCTTTACAGCTAATTAATATGTTATAAATATCTGGTAATTTTTTAAAAGTTCAATGAATATTACCTCAGCGAAACTCAGGCAATGAATCAGAGTGTAGCCAAAAAAAAAAAAAGGATTTCACAATTGGCTTGGTTTAACAGACCAGTTCACTTGGTACCCAAACAGTCATCAGATTATTAGTTATTCTGGCCAGCTTTGGTAAACTGACCACAACACTAACCAAAATGATCCAGAGGCTCTATCAGCTGGACTAGCCAGTTTACTTAACTAGTTGATGCCGTCAGATTACACAAATATCATTCCAAAAATGTCAATTTCAATTAGTATGTTACAGAAGATACACATAAATGCAAATTGCAGAATCAACATACTAGTATCACACAGCTACCAAATCAGTTCACCATTGATCTTACTACTACTGTTTTTTATCAATAAGCTGTCAATTCATGATCTTAACTAAAAGAAAATCATTATTCAGATTTCCTTATAGAAGGCAAGACATCAATAGATGCCTAATAAAACAATAAATTAGTCAAGCAGTAGAAGAGACCATGATTAGTATATTTTCATATAATGTACAGCTGGAGTGTGAACCATAGGGAGAAGTAATAAAAAACACCAAATCAGAACAACTCATCACAAAGAGAAAACGAAGACCTGGTAATGTGCCAGAATCCTGCCTGCTTCAATATGACCTTCTGCAAGTTTAAGTCTTTCTTCAAGGCTTTCAGTATGTATTTCTGCATCTGTAAAGTAAAAAGTTATTGACTGAGATTAGTAAGCACATTTTAGGATTTCTGAGGATACATATCTCAAATTACAATTACAAGAAACAATGAAATATTATTTTTCAATGGTATAAAGACAATGAAGCTCAATACAGCCACGATCCATGATAAATGGATGATGAAGAAAAGCAAGAAAAAGAATTATCACCAAAAAAAGCTGAAAATCAGAGATATGAACTTGATTAAAAACATATGATGAAATCTTATCTATATAATACTGTCTGTAAATTAAAATTCTTTATCCTTAATATCATTAAACCTGCAATTTGCATCAACTATTACTCCTTCCCCTCCATCCAATGTGAATAGTGAGAGAAGGTCTGTCAATTGGCTTGGGGTGTGGTCTGACATGGATAGCCAATCCCAAGCTGGGGCCAAGAACCCCCTGATGGATTGGGCATAGAAGAAAACTTACTAAGGAATATGCAACAAAATCTCAATATGCATTGTATGAACAAAAATGTCAAAATGAATCTTACCCTGCATTTGTCGAAGCTTTGACAATAAGGCATTCATGGTACCCCATCTATCTGTAACCGTGAACAAGTATATGCACTGCAAACCACAATCTACAGCTTCAAAATCATCCCTGAAGTAACCTTTACTTTGCAAATCCTTGCATCCTTCCTCAATGACCTTCATGCAGATGTCTAATTTATTCTCCAATGCAACCTCCTTTAACCATCGGACCATAAATGATTCACATTTATCTAATGAGAGTTGTCCATGTGAGGATGGATCTTGAGTAATAGAGGTTGACTCATTAAACCTACTTTGGATAAAAGGAATTGCCAAATCATGCAACTTTGTGACCACATTTTCTTCTTTCACTTCCTTAAGCATCATTCTGAATTTTTCATAATCAGATAACTGTTCCCAGGCAGCAAGAGTAATATTGAAGCCTATCTCATCACTGCTGTCATCAGAATATATAAGGTGGTGTAAATATAAAATATCCTTCTTATAATTTTGTAATTCAATGCCTTTTTGACAAGCAACGTCAATGAGGCAAAGGCAGTTCTCCAGCTGTCCAGTGTAATAATCGATATCTTTAGCTCTATTCTTATACCACAAATAAAGTTCATCAACTGATGGCCAAGGAGTACCCATGGAACGCTTAATAATGGGCTCAGTTCTGATCTGGAGATCAATCTCATGATTGCCAGTTAAATTTTTAATGTAACTTACCATCTCCTCACTTTCAACCCAATCTTCTTCTCTAAGAAGAATGCTTGAGGGAGAAGAACTTCCAGGGAGAAGTTGCCTATATGTCTGAACAGGAATTGTTTCAGGGATTGCAGCTAATATTTGCAAAATAGAAGGACGCAACGAATAGGGATGACGCTTGAAGAGAAGGTTCAAAGCACCAATTTTTCCACTTTCAGCAAGTGTAACAGCAGCCTCAGTTAGAGGCACAAAGCGAAATTTGCTATATTCCTGTACAGAAAACCTGCACAAAACCATGTCATTGAGCTGTCAGTCAGTTAAAAAGCTACAGGCAATAACTATGTTAAACAACTTAAGACTTCCCAAAGTGTAGCAAATTCCTAAAAAACAATGCAGACAACAATAATTAACCATGGGTAAATCTTGGTAGATTACATACTAAAAGTGTCAAAGAAACTCTTAATTGCAGCAACAACCATTGTAGTCCTATTGTAGCTTTAAGGAATCGCAGCATTTTTGTCAGTTGTAAAAGGTGCATAAAACTTCTAGGGAAGATAGCATCAATAAATATATGCGTCAAACTTGATTGCATGTAGCTTAACATGTTTCTGGATTTCAAGAATCTAAAATTCCGAGGTAGAACTGACACCAAAAGCAATGATCACTGCAACTACAGAATAACAATCACATTAACACATACACTGTTTAGACAAAGTAGTGATGATTCATAGCTATCATAAAACATTTTCTGCCAAAGTAGTTTCAAAAGAATTCACGTAAACGCTATGCTGCTTCTCCATGCAACTATATATCTCGACCAAGTTGAGTTCTAAAACTAATTTGTGGGAGGGAGCAAAAGCAGGGAACAACAAAATGTGAACATCCATATCACCAAGGGGACATAGTACCTGCCCATGTTTATTCCCAGATATGTTTCTAGCCTGTCCTTGAATTGCAATAACTGAAGTCTAGCCATACGGAAATTCCACAGTTGGCCATATTCGCAATCATAAGACTCTGAAAAGCAGAACCGATCAGTTGCATGCATTCCACATGCAAGTAAAGCCTTTGTTGCATCTTCTGTTGGTCCAACCTTATCAACACATTCAGAAATTACAAAACCTTGATCCTTAATATTAGATAAAATCATATTTATCTCTCTTGTTCCGTGACCGGAGTGTAACCACTGCGATTTCAGAACTTCATCTCTGTCTAAGCCATGATGATTAGCAAACTCCAATGCTGCCTGATAGTCATGTTTGCTAATTAAGATATTATACAGTTCTGGAACAGATCTCTGTGAAATTGATATAAGGCTCCATTGCAGTCTGGATATATCAGCATAATCACATTCTTCTCCAGTATTCTCCTCTAACTTAGAAGAGTCACTTGATTCCCTCGCATGTTTAGATGAAACTTGAATCTCTCCAAACATTTTGCACTCTAGAAGAAGCAGATGTCCTTTCAATTGTCGCACTCTTTCTACAACAGGCATTGAATATACAGGATTATTCTCTTGAACAATCATGCCAGTGAGGATATTGATCATAGTGAATGTGCCATCTCCTTTCACAAGAGACAAAATATGGTCAGACCACCAAGTAAAGTCCTTTATGTTACCAAAAGGTTCATCAATCTCAGTAGATAACTTATTTGTTTCTGGTGTTCTGACACTCACTCTGCCAGAAAAGTTAGAAAGTGTGCGGCATTCTATATTGAGCTCAAAAATGTAGAAGCATCCTCTAATATCCAAAGTAGCGACAAACTTGCCCTGTGGTGACATTAGCACCTTTGGGTATGTTAGATGACCTACATACCCTTGTGGTATAAAATACATGCCTTCAAGTTGAAGGGTGAACATTGATTTCAGTTCTAAGGTCTGACGTTTATGCCAAAGAGACAGATGACAGGATCCTGTAAAAAATAAACAAATCAGCAAACATATTTAACTAAAAGTTTAAAAAACAGTCTGATGGCAAGATTTCCCCAAGGTTCTGTGAATTATGCAAATTCATTCCCAACGGGTTTGACAAAGATCAATTGTGCTCAATGATGGATGGATCAGGTCACCCAACATCACAGTTTTGAAACCAAATCAGCGTAGCCCAATAAAATAACTAGTAAATAATGTGCAAGAAATTAACAGATCAATATTATGCGTGAATAGCATAGGAATCAAATTAAAACTTACCAGAATTCCCATTAGATGCCAATGGCATAGTAACAGTACTGCCAACAACAAGAAGCAAAGAATGCTCTGGATCATAATCAAAGCAAGCAACATCCTTAGGGAACTGTCTCTTTACAGTTAAGCCACCGCTTGAGCTTTTCAGCGGCGAAATTGAAATATTTGATTCTTGACTGAGTTCTATTTGGTGAAGAGATCCATCATTTGTTAACAACATGAAACTACACCTGAAATTTTTCATGATAGAGTAATCCGCTGACAAGGTTGACATAGTGGGCAAACATTTATAAACACATGCACAACTTTGGATTATTTAAGATGGAAACTTACAAGCAAGATGTTTTTGCATCAACATTATCCTGCAGGATTAGCCCTATTATTGGTAGAGACATTTTTAATTGCCTGTTTGTAATCCTTGTCATCTCTTCACCATTTGCTTTGACAAAGTAAAGTGTATTGGTGTCGTCTAGAACACCAAGAATATCATGAGATTCTGACCAAACTCCAGAAACAAATGTACCAAGGCTGCTACCTGATTCACGGAATATGAGTCAGAAAAAAGCTTCAGTAGAACACAAGTAAATAGCAAAAAATACAAAACTTAACTCTCTGGATTATGAAGTTCATTCATTGTTAAACCGACAGACTAAAAAAACTCACAATAGAGAATCATTAAGGAGTATAAATCAACCATCAATATATTGCAAGAAAGTCATGGTGATGAGAGATTTTAACGCTTTCAGACATTGCCAAATATCTTGTTCTCAAATGGTAATTTGGTGGACCAGATACAAACCTACAAAGAACTCAAATCAAGATGCTTATTATGAAGCTGAAGATTGCTGAAGGGAAGAAATTTCTGGAGTCCTAAAATTCCAGAAACTTAAACTTGGAGTGCAGGAAGATAGATAGGTTAAGAATAGTGTTAGGGGCCTTCTAAAAAGTAGGTTCGGAATCGGAAGGATACTCATTTCTGATTTGATAATTGGCACCTTTTAGAGTCCTAATCAAGAATATCTCTTCTAGAGCAGTATGTGACTCAGATATATCTCTCCAGAGTAAAGCGTCTGCAATTTTGCAAGGCTGTGATTGGAGTTAGATGGCTGCAGATCTAGAGGTGATTTTATAAAAATAAGCTACAGTATGCAGAGCAACTGAGCTAAAGAGTCGCCTGGTGAAAGATTACATGCAGTTTCAATGTAATTCCAAAGAACAACTTTGTCCCTTTTCTAATCATTCTAAATAGAATACCTATTGAGGACAGATGTGTAAGGCAAGGGAAGCAAGTAGATCCCCTTGGCAATCTATGGCAAGGTGATATGGGATCTAGGTATGCAACTGTTAGGCTGTATGGTTAATTTCATTTTGATGTTGAGCATCAAATTCCCTCGTTTGCGTAAGTTTAGAGTTAGACATTTAAATTTATATCTGGTTGAGAAATAGTTTGTATCAGTACAATGACGAGCAGGCTCTTGTCTGCTATACGCTCTTGACATAAGTGATGCAAATTATTCAAACTAACATATAAATAAAAGGAAGACATGGTACCATTGACTTCATACAACTAGTTGACATAGCTATAGGTCTACCAAAAAAAATGAGCAGAAAGTACCAAATTCAAGATCAAGGTTAATATTGGCAAATGTAATTGGCTGCAGAAAAGCATTAAGAGAACATAAAAAATGAAAGAATCACAAAAAACTCCCATGTACCAAATTGGACAGTATCAACAAAGACATATATAACGAAATTTGTGACTTCAACAAAGTAAATCTTACTCGCAAAAACTCCAAATGGTTCTTGGTAGTCATCCTCCTTCCTCAAGATAGTAATCTGATCTCCGGTAGCAACAGCCACATGCTCACCTCTCGGAGAGATAAACAAGGATGCGGGTTTCTTGATTCTTGTTTGGTCCTTCTTCCCCCTCCATTTCTCTTTAAGTTGACTGACACCTTGGCAGCAACAAGAGGAAGAAAGAAAAGATGGGGATTAATTAAAATCCCACAAGAAAGATATAATCAAGCATAAAGTAAACAACTATCATTCAAGCGTTAGCTAAAAACCAACATATTAAGAAAAAAAAACAGATTATTGGCAATCAAAAGCCACCAAAAAAAAAAAAAGAGCACCTACTACTATCAAAACCAAGTTTGCATAAAGTCCATCTTCTTACTCAAAATAACATTAACATTTTCAAATTTAAAAATGAATCAAACATGATATCAGTTAATCATATATGTATAAACAATTGAAAATGGCCCAACTGTTATAACAAATAAGAAACAACATTCAAAAGATTAAGTAACAACTGCAATCTATTCATTCTAACTTTACAAAATATATTGATAGCCGTTAATCTATCATATCCCAGTAGTTGACCAAAAAGAAAAAAAAAAGGTAAAAAACTCGACCAAATTGAAATTACCTCTAGACAAGAAAAGGGATAGAAAACTTCCTTTGCAGCTATCGCTCACCTGAGATAAACAAACAAAAAGATCGATCATGCTGTTGCGATAAAAATCGAAAAGATCGGGGACTTCTAATGACAAGAAATTGAAATTTCATTGCCAGTAAGTACCAAATAGAGATAGAACAATTTTAAAAAGAAGATAGGAGCCGATAAGGAAGAAAAAGAGAGAAGAAATGTCAAAGCAAACCTTATTAGAAGGAAGACGAGGGTAATTGGAAGAGCAAGGCCTTGAAGAGGCGTGATAGCGTGTCTCGTAGATCACTTCTGTAACTCTCTCACTCTCTCCTTCCTCCATTCGCATACCTTAGTTACTCCGTTCACCGGCGACCGTATTCTTGACACCGACAAAATATTTGGAATGAAGTAAGCAGGCGAATCCAATTCATAACAATAGAATGCAGAGAGAACGAGATTAGACCCAGTAAACTACGCATCAACTCCGAGTCCGAGTCCAATGGCCCGAATTAAATGGGTTGGTTCGCGGCTTTTGAGAGGTATAAGATGGGCCTGAGCCTGGTCCCATCCACTTTCAAGCTACTCTCCAAAGGCCGAATGGATGAGCGGGTCAACTTGTATGGATTGGTCGTATACATTTGAGTTAGTTCCGGGCTATTAAAATTCTCATCAATGAATCAAACCATATAATAATTGAATACCTTTTAGTTCTTAGTATACTAGTTTTGGCTTGAGGGAGGACAAAGTTTATTTTAAAAACTTCTTACATTACAAACTCTTTAACTTTATAACTCGAATATAACTATTTTTTATTTTTTTTAAAAGGTAAAGTGGCCAACATTTTCTTTTATGTTATATAGAATCTAACAACAACATCAACATCATTAAGTAGAAATTCTGCTGAGGCTCGAGGTTTGGAAAAATCTAGTAGTATACAACCTTACTCCTAACTAGTGAAAAGGTTATTTCCAAGTTATATGGAATCTAGATCGAATGAATTTATGATTATTGAAGTTTATAAATATCTATATTTACATTCTTAATATCGTATAAACATAATATTCACATATTTAAGTTAGTCATTTTTTATTGTTTTATTGGAATTTTTGCGGATTTTTTATAAAATAATGTTGGAAATTATTTTGACATTAGTACTATGATAGTAAAATAAATTTTTAACTTAAAAAATTGAGTAAAAATAAAAGAGATTATATATACAATTAGAATTTAAGTCTCTTTTTATTTTTTTTCTTTCCTTTTATTTCTATTTATATAAGAATGTGTAGAAAATAAAGTTAGTTCAATTATTTTTTCACGCATCCAAACTTCAAATGGCAAGCGAGTGAGACTAAATGATAACGACAAAGCATTCAGAAAAAGTATAATGCAAAGAGGGAACATATCGTTTGTTCTCATTATCTTATTCCATGAACATCCATCAATCCAATAAATGGGACCTACATAAAATAGATGGATAGATGCTCATATAACAGGATAGGAACAAATGATTTATTGCCTCTCTGCATTATACTTTGTCTGGATGCTGGATGGATGTTCATGGAACAGGGTAGGGACATAGTAATATAAACAAGTGATTTGAAAACATACAGAGATTGTAAATGATGTAAGAGTGCAAACTTATTATAGAAAACTAAGATTGACAAGTATTAAGATATTAAATATTTTTGATAGATTTGTCAGTGTGAAGGAATTGACTCTTAGACCTTAAAAGAGTGAATTATTTGTTGGAGTATCAATTATCTTACTCTTTAATAGCTTATAGTATTCATAGTAAAATTTGAATTATGATTAAAAAATAATGCATAATCATTTTAAACTGCTATATATGTACAGTTATGCTTTCTGTTATGAATGAAACTAGGGGTTCACTTGTTAATCAAGTATAGTACTCTTTTGTGCGCTTTTGTAAGGGATTATAGCTACCACACATATTCAATGGATATGATTGTCAACATCTGCTTCGTGGACTAGTGATGGATCGACTGCATAACATCAACCTCATCAAGATTTGTATTTCTTATATGTATATAAAGTTATCAAGTTATGTCATATGACCAAATATATGAATCTAATCTTTTATCACGTAGATTTCAGTTACGAAAATAGTTTCTTTGTAAAAAAACAAAATAAAAACTATGTTGTACATAATTTAATTTACCAAGTTAATTTTCCTCAATTTCATAAGACTGTGATGATTAAAATCTTAAGTTTGAATTCCTTAAGAATTGTAAGAAACTATTTATAGATTAACTGCGTATACAAAGGTAGTACTCGGGTTCCTGAATTAAAAAAGCGAAACAAAACGAGCATTTGATCAGTTCATAGTGATGTCTCCAATCATTATTACGTGGTTGAGAAATCAAAGAATTATAGCAAGCATGTGTTCAATTCATGGCTGTCATTTAAATCATACTTTCGTGGTTGAAAATTCAAAGAAGAACTGGGGCCGTTAGCCCTTTGAAGGAGGCAAACAGGATTGCGATAGTGAGCAATCTTCCAAGTTCCCCTTGCAATTACTTATCTCACACTTTTTTCTTACTCCTTTTTTAATATAATAAAAGAATTTATAATTATTATTTTTTTCTATCTTTAAAAAAATTGTAAATAAATTATTTAAATTCATATTTGATTTGAAAATTTTTAATTTTAAGAGTAAGCTAAAGTTTAGATCATTTATTATGGTTATTCTATTGCTACGTTATTTGTGAACATTTACTTATTTTTTATGAGTCTCGTTAATTAGACGGACGAATATTCTCGTAACATCATTGAACACGACAACGAGATAGAAGATGTGTTCCAGTAAGCTACGCTTTTGTCCCTGTGTCCCATTATTGTCCGGAGCGACCGACCCTTTGTGACTTGTTAATGTTAAGCGTGGTATTCAGATTTGACGTGAGGTGGACCTGAGTTTCGAAATATTCTTTTTTATTATTATTAAAAAGGGCGGAGAAACACCCAATTACTGAAAAATTACATCCCATAATCAGGTCATTCCTATAACGTCCTGAAATAAAACATTAGGCCAGTTTTCTGAAATTCCGGCAAAGATATAATAGCCAAATAGAAAATCCAGAACTAAGGAAGCCAAAATATCAGCCGCTCTATTACTCTCGTGGTACGTGTGCTGAATGCGAACCTGCCACTATCGTCTGAGTAAACATCAGATTTGCTTCATCAGCGGTTCACAGATTATACCGAGAGCGCGTTACATCGAGAGTGCGTCTACATACGTCTGGTTGTCAGATTCCAATATCAATTATTTTTACACCATATGAATTGATCATGGCCTATTCTATCATCTAATTGAATTATTGGCATCCGTTTATGACAATTCAATTGGCAGTCGGTACGTCAATGATTATGGTGCCGGGTGACTTAATAATTGTATTGCTACAGGAGATGGAATTGACCTCGTTGATATTGAGAGATCCTTATCTAGATCGTATTTCTATAGAAACGATAAATAATTAAATATACAGATTCTCAATGCCTGGTTAAGGCTCCCCTCAAGATCAACGGCAAGCACCCAGCCTTCAACAGCGACCCATAGTAAAACAAGTCCTGCTATGTAAAGCAAAATAAGTCTCCCAAATGCGGGTATTGTCCAATCCTCAAGTAATAGCTACTAATCCTCCAAATGCTACTAATCGAAAGGTTAATGCTAAAAAACAGACTGATTTTAAAAGATTATAACTTTTAAGTTTGAATGGATCTTTGAAACATAATATAAAAATCGAGGCTAACTTAATTGAGTTTCTTTCATAAAGACAAATTTCGCCTTTTAAAACTTTTTTATATTAATATTTTTCATTATATTTATAAATATTCTTGTGTTTTTCAATAATTAAGAGTCTTGTCAAATTAATAGGCATTATTCTCTAAATATTTATATTCAAAGTACCATTTTAAACTATAATAAATCAATGAACCATTTACACAATTATTTATATAATATGTTTAAAGTACTATTTTAAATCTTAATAAACCAGTTAATCATTTTCACAATCTCATGAAATTATTAGAAATAAGATAAGTGATTATTAGTTGTTTTATTGTGTTAGATTAGTTAGTAACAGTCATAGTATTTAGGAGATCAATTCGTTAGTTGAATGCATCCTTTTGTTTCCTTAATTTTAGGACTAGTGTATGGATATATGTTGTTATCTCAACGTTTATGTTATCTATTTATTTTGGAATGGCAATTTTGTAGTGTGAACAATTGTAAAAGTATTTCCTCCTGTTTAGCTCTCCTATAGTTTATCATCTTTTTCCTTTTTTATCAGTAGTATCATAGCTTGGTTCA
Source organism: Erythroxylum platyclados (assembly GCA_027563515.1). Lineage (NCBI taxonomy): Eukaryota > Viridiplantae > Streptophyta > Magnoliopsida > Malpighiales > Erythroxylaceae > Erythroxylum > Erythroxylum platyclados. Next base: position 17,485,155 of record JAOQMM010000171.1, on the reverse strand, counting down.
TCAAAGAAACTATTGATGACTTTTAAAAGTTTTATGCAAACAATCATTCCACGCTTTTATAGTCACTAAAACCATTAGAACATACTAATGGAGAATTTTTTTAGGTCTAGGGAGTATTGATATGTTGTTGAAATTGGTGTAGTAATAAATGTTGCTGGAGTAGTACTCAAAAACACATAAAAGATAGAGTTAGAGGGACTAAAGTTGAAATATTTGAAGGCAAATAATTAAATATTCCAAGCCATTGATCGTTTAATCTTGGAAACTATCTTTAACAAGTAGATATCCAAGCAAATTTAGGATTCTATAAAGAAGAAATTTGAAGACTCAATAAGGGCAAAAAGGTAGCAAATTTAATCACTTCATTTGAAAGGCTTCAAATGAAATCAGGAGAGTCCATTTTCAAGTTCTTCTCAAGAATAATGGCCTGTTAACAAGTTATATGTCCATGGAGAGAAGATGGAGGATGTGACCATAGTCAAAAAAATTCTTTGATCATAAACACCAAAGTTCAATTATATGGTTTGTTCAATTGAAGAATGAAGGATCTCGATAATCTTTCAATCGACAAACTACAAGGTTCATTGATGGTTCATGAGCCAAAAATGATGCATCAAGATAAAGAGAAACAAGCTTTAAAAGCCTCTGTGTCTACCTAATCCTTAAAATTTAAAGGTACAGGTAGAAGTAAAAGGAAGGAGCAATCACGTCAATAGCGATGAAAACAAGCATTTTAAAATAGATGGTGATCATCTTTAAAGAAAAGGTAGAGGATGAGGTAAGTCATTTGACAAATCGAAAGTATAGTGTTTCAAATGTCATAGATTTGGTCATTGTAAGTCTGAATGATATGCTAAGTTGTATATTTATAAAAAAAAGAGAGAAAAATCAAATTATGTAGAAAATGAAGAAGAAATATCTTTGTTGATGGCTTTTTCATACCAATGAAGTACCATATCAGAGTTTCTTGTTCTTAGACACTAGTTATAGCAATTATATGTGTGGAAATCAATCTACGTTCTCAAAATTGGACAAATTCTATTGCGATTATGTGAATTTAGTGATAAATTTGAAATATTTTATGGGACCTGCACATAGTTTTGATTTATTTAGAGAAGGCTTATAACAAGGTACTTATAGAAGTTATGTGGAGGTGTTTAAAAGTCAAGGAAGTTCATGTTGCCTATATATAGGTTATTAGAGATATGTATGAAGGTGTTAAGACTATAGTAAGGATGACAAGAGGAGCTACAGAGCATTTTCTATCAATATCAGCCTACACTAAGGATCCTCGATAGGCCTCTTCCTGTTTGCAGTAGTTATAAAGGTCATTACCAAGAATATCCAAGGGGATGTGCCTTGGTATATATTGTTTCCTGATGACATTGTTTTAGTGGATGAAACAAAAAAGGGTGTTAATGATAAGCTAGAACTTTAGAGGAAAATGCTAAAGTCCAAATGTTTTGAAGGGAGTAGGACTAAGACTGGGTACTTAGAGTATAACTTTGTAAGTCATAGATTTTAGCCAATGTAGAGGTCAAGATTAGTACTGAATTTATACCATAAAAAGATTATTTGAAGCACCTTAGATCCATCATCCAAAGCAATAGCAAGATAGATAATGACATAACTTATCGTATCAAATGAGGATGACTAAAATGGAAAAATAACTCAGGAGTTTTATGTGATAAGAAAATATCAGTCAAGCTAAACAATAAATTTCACTATTTAACAATTAAGTCAACTATCCTCTATAGGGTAGAGTGTTGACCCATCAAACAGGCACGTAGTCATAAGTTAATGGTAATAGAAATGAGGACGATTCATTAGGTATGTAACCTTATAAGAAGAGATAAGGTTAGGAATAAAATAGTAAGAGACAAATTAGGGGTGATTAAAGCTTTGATAATAAAATGAGAGACAAGATTTAGGTGGTTCGAACATGTTAAGAGGAGACACACTGACACCCTAATGAGAAAATGTGAGAAGATTGTACTTAGGGACTTTTAAGAGAAGAAGAGGGAGACCTAAGAAAAATTAAGGGAAAGTGATCAAGCAAGATATAGCCCTATTAGAGGTTATCAAATACTTGACCCTTAATGGAAAACTTTGGTGAACTAGGATATAGGTAGAGGACCCTACATAGAGAGATCTTTCTTTTTCCATAGACCTTTTTAAACTTTTTCTTCGACTCTTGTGTCGTTTAGTTAGTTATTTTATTTATTTATTTCATATTTATTTGTTTTTTAATTGCTTGTTGTTTTAAATATTTATTTATTTTCTTTTTTGTTTGTTTAGTTATTGACTTATTTTTATTTTGTTTTTATCTTTTTATTTTTTTATTTATATAGTTATTTCTTTATGTATTTGTTTGTTTTTTTTCTTTCAACTGTTTTCAAAAACTCTTTCTTCTTGAGTTTATCGAAAACAACATCTCTACTAGCTAGGGGTAAGGCAACATATTTCTGGACCTTCTTAAACTCTATAACTCAGTGGGATTCTTATTGAGACATTGTTATTGTTTTTGTTTGAAAAGGAAAGGTAACACTCAAGACTAAGGCAAATTTAATCCAAAATATTGCTACTATCCTATTTGTTCCATATTTGAAAACAAAGCTTCTTAGTATAAGACAACTATAAGAAAAGGTTAATGATATCACTATCAAGGAAGGAGTTTACAGAATATTCAAAGAAACGATGGGCCTAAATCACTCAGGTCAATGTAATGAAAAATCATATGTTTCCACTTCATCTTAAGACTATCACTCATTCTTGCTTTTCATTAAGAGTAAGAGAAGAGGGGTGGTTGTAGAAATTTCACTATTGACATCTAAACTTTGCTAGTTGAAGACATTATAAAAGAAGAATAAAGTGATGGTCTTCCACAATTTTTCTTAATTATGTGAAGAGTGTATTGTTAACAAATAACATTGAGACCAGTTTTCGAAAGACAAATCTTGGAAAGCAAAGAAAGTTTTGGAGCTTGCCATTTTGATTCATGTTAAACAATAAATCCTTCTTATAATGAATGCGAAAGTACATAATTATGTTCATTGATTATTACAAATGAAAACCTTAAGTGCATTTTTTACAAGACAAGTCTAAAGCATTTACAACTTTTAAAAGTTATAAAATTGAGAAGGAGGACAACATTCTGATAAAGGATCTTTGTACAGATTATGGTAGAGAATATAACTCAAATGAATTTTCAAATTTTTGTGCATATTATGGAATCAAGAGACAACTTACAACAACTTACATACCTCAACAAAATGGTGTATGTGAGAGGAACAATCAGATAATCGCACATATAGTGTGGAGCATTTTGGCAAGGAGCAGTATTCTACAAAGTTTTTGGCTTAATGCTATTAATTAGAGCATTCATATTTTGAACAAAACTCCTACACATGTTCAAAACATGACACTAAAGGAAGAAGAGAGTGGGCAAAAACCTTATGTATAACACTTCAGAATATTTTGGTGTATTATTATGCTAATATTCCATATCAGAAGAGAAAAAGTTAGATGCCAAAAGAGAACTTTGTGTTTTTCTTAGTCTTAGCAATCAATCCAAAGCTTAAAAGCTTTACAATCTAACACAAAAAAATATTATTAGTCATGATGTAGTTTTTTATGAAGAACAGATTTGTACTTAGTTAAATAGTGTTGCGAGATATCAAACTCCAACAAGTTTGGATGGAGAAGATGACAAAGAAGTAGAATATTCTAAACAACAACATTTGTTAGTGGCTTCTACTCATGAGTATTCTCAATATGAAGATTCCCAACTTTTAGATACTGATATAAACAACAGAATCCAGTGAACAAGTTAAAGTAACATATTCAAATGCCAAACATGTTTAAAAGAGTCTAGTATAATTAATTGATTATAAGATAACCATAATTCATCAAATTGAAGATCAATCACTCATTTCGCTTTATTTTCATATTGTAATCCTACAACCTTTGAATATGCTTTCAAAGAGTCAAAATGGCGGAAGGTTATGGATGCTAAAATTGTAGCAATTGAAAGAAATGAAAAACACAAATTGAAGGATAACAATAAAGTTGATAAGTACAAGGCACATTTGGTGGCTAAGGGATACAAGTAAGAGTATGGAGTCGATTACATAAAAGTCTTCACTCCAGTTGCAAGGAATGATACAATCTAGTTTCTTATATAGATATTTAGAGGAAAAGGTATTTATTGACCAACCCCCTTATTATATTAAACTTGGTAATAAGCATAAAGTTTACAGATTAAAGAAAGCTCTTTACTATAGGTTTAGTATAGATAGATTTCAACTTGTTTTCTGAAATAAGGTTTTTAAAAATGTCCATATGAGTACACAATTTTGTTAAAGTTAGAGTGGGAGGAAAAATACTCATTATGTGCATATATGTTGATGATGTTATTTTTACTGGAAGTAATATTGGGATGTAAGAAGAATTTAAGAAGTTGATAATGGTGTAATTTGAAATGTATGATCTTGGTTTGTTGCATTACTTTCTTAACATTGAAGTAGAGCAATCTTCAGCTGGAATATTTATTTCTCAAAAGAAGTATGTGCGAGAAATTATAAATAGGTGTCATATGATGAATTGTAATCTTATGAACACTCCAGCTAATTGTGGCTCAAAGTTAAACAATGGTACTAAAAGAAGGATGGTGGACATCATATTTTACAAGCAAATTATGTGCAACTTGATATATTTAACTGAATGCAGGTTGAATATGATGCGTTTTGTGTCTGATAAGTAGATATATGGAGAAACCCACAAAGATGCATCTACAAGCTACTAAGAGAATCTTTCTTTACTTACAAGGAACTAAAGACTTTGGCTTGTTATGCATGAAGGGTAAAATATCATATTTGATTGGTTTTACTGACAATAATTATATAGGCAATGTAGATGATAGGAAAAGCATATTAGGTCATGTTTTCATGCTAAGATCATGGGCTATTTTGTGGTCATCCAAGAAGTAACCAATTGTCACATTATCAACTATATAGACTAAATTTGTTATTGCGACAACTTGTGCCTATCAAGCTATTTGGTTAAGAAAAGTTTTGAAGGAGCTACATTTCAAGCAAGTTAGAGCTACTATAATCTTTGTGACAATAATTCAACAATTAAACTCTAAAAAAGATCATGTGTTATACCGAAGAAGCAAGCATGTAAATGTGAAATTCTATTTTTTGAGAGATTTAAACAATGATGGAACAATTAACCTCATGTATTGTAGAAGTGAAGAACAATTAATTGATATGTTAACCAAACCTCATATTTCTTCCCTTTAAAGAATCATGTTTGGTAGTATTGCATAAGAAAATTGAAGTCTGAAACTATCAATTTAAGGGAGAGATTGTTATAAATAAGATAAGTGATTGTTAGTTGTTTTATTATGTTAGCTTAATCAGTAACAATCCTAATATTTAAGAGATCAATCTGTTACTTGAATGTATTCTTTTATTACCTTAATTTTAGGAAGTCTTTAGATGGTTGTTAACATCATTGCATTTATGTTATTTATTTATTTTGGAATAGCAATTTTGCAAAAAATATAAAAATATTTCCTCCTTTTTAGCTCTCTTTTATTTTTCTCTTTGTTTTACTGTTTTACCCTATTTTATTTTCCTTGTATAAAAAATTCTACACTTTTATGCTTTATAGATTAAATATAAATGGGATACGAGTTCATATACAAGAATACCTATATTGCTTAGATCATCTACTAAATGACAAATTAAAATAAAAGATGTTTGCTTTAAATGGATAAATTTAAAAAATTTTGGATTTCAATAATTTATCACTTTATTGTGATCATAGAATTTTAATAATATACATACTTTTGTATTTAATTAAAATATTACTATGTTATATTTCCCTTATATTTGATTAAATAACCAAATATTTATTATTTTAAGTAAATACATCAATTTATGCTCATAAGAACAAAAAATTTTTCTAAAGCTTTTTAAGAAAGATAATCTAAATAGCACCAATGAAAATGTTGCACATCGAAAAGGGAAAAAGGAGCAAGTTGACACTATAGATATACGGAATAACTAATTAAACTATATGCACTAATCAAAATCGATCAAGGTCCTCATTAGTCTTTATAAGAAGAAATTCACAATTGTATATGTTAATGGAACAATCACAATGCTTTATTAAATTTCTGTTAAATTTACTTTATGAAATTAAGTAATATTAATTTAATCGCATATTTTGCAAAAACTTTTTAAAATTTTATTAAAATATACCTCCATAACATGTTTGTGAAATATTATTATGTTATTTTGATATTATAATTATACCTACACATATATTGGCAACCTTTGGTCAGAGGGTAAAGATAAACAAGAAGTGACAATAGCTTAGATTCCAGTTATGCTAGTTGAGACACAAGCCCTTCTTCTCTCCACAGGCATGAACTTTCAAAGCCTGTCCTTAGGAATCTAAACTGATCAATTATTTCCTGCATAACTTAGACCTCAAACAGGATCTATAGTTCAAGACTTTCTAATACAAAGGATTCTCATAAAGAAGCAAGTGTAAAGCATACTTGTCTTTCTGTATGATTGGAACTACTTTATTTAAGAATCAAGCTTTCAAGAGAGAGAAAACTTAGAAGGAGGCTATGAGACATAAAATACACTTCATATTACTAATGGAACTAGGCGTGTTTACAAAGGAAGAGAAACCTTGCTTTTATAAGCCAAGCAAGGGGGAAAAGACAAACAAACTTTTAAATGACAACCCTATATAGTACAATAATGTAAACTAAAATACAAAAGTGCATAATGAAAGTGAAAATTATTTGGAAACACTAGTTCCCAGTATTATTCCTTAGTGATAAGAAGGAATCTCTTAATAGGGTGGTGTAGATAAAGATTAGGGTCCACTGTCATCATCAGACATAGACATATCATCATAGTTCTTGAGTGTTTTGGAAATAGCCTGGAAGTTTGGGCTCGTCTTTGGTCTTATGAGCAGCTGAGCTTTCTCCTACATCAAAAATCTTCTTGGGCCAAAAACCAAGTGGACATGGCAGGATGCTAAAACCTATGTGAGCAAATTGATCAATAAAAGACCAATATCCAACAGTTGGTGAAATAGGCTATGGCAAGGTATGGACCCAGAGATATGCATGTAGTAGGCTTGCTGAATTTGGATGATGATTAAGGTAATATAAGAAGTGATAAAGATCACGCATTAAATCTTTCTAGTTTTTTAGCCAGTCAATGGAGTTTCTCCATATTTGAAAATGATTAATGGTGTAAACATAAACATTGTTAGTCATGCTGTAAGGATTGTAGATAATGAAGATAGAATGAGCTTTTTATTCAACCAAGAGAATACTCCATAACTAGTATTTGTTGATTATTTGACCTAATTGGATATGACACTTTGCCAATGGTTGGAACCATTCTAAAAATGTCCACAACAAAGAATTGGCATTGGTGGGATTAGCTAAATGCTGGTAAACATAAAACAAAGATAAAGCAATGGGACAGGCATAGAGGGCACGTAAAGCCCAGAGACGCCACATAATGGGTTCAGTAAGAGAGTCATAGATATGCTGCAGAGTCTGATACGGTGTCAAGATGTCAAAGTCATGTGGATGAGGAGGAATGTTTAAGGTGTTAAAAACAAGATGAAGGTAACAAAAAAGACTTTTGCGTAGAAAGACAACAATTTCATTGAGACTTTGTGGAGGGTTTCAGGTTATTGGAGAAAAAAATTTCTTAATCCTAGCCTAAACATGTAAATCCATAATTGTGAGAATGAAAAGAGGAATTGAATTTTTTAGGATAGGAATGAGAAGGTGGATTGACTTTCTAAGTCTTGAGAGAAAACGAGCAAACATGTTATTATGATCTTTGATATAGTGGACTGTGAATTTATAGTGAGAGAACCAATCTTTCTAACAAAGTAATTGATTGTCAGGTAATATTTTCTTATTGGGTTTAAGAATCTTTGGAAAAGATGAATTGTCCATTTCTATCACAAAGTGATAAGGGCTAAGGTGGAAATTAAAATTTTCAATACCCTTTTTCACCATCAAGATCTCCTCATAAATAGTATGGTAGTGTTTTTCTAATTTCTTGAACTAGCCACTAACATGGCCATAATAATGTCATTTCCCATTAATCTCTTCAATCAAGATGGCACCCTAGTAATGGTCACTAGCATCTTTCTGAAGGATACATTGGCCTTTGTTAGGAATCTTTAAAGGGGGTGGATGTTGACTTATTTGCTTTAAGTACTGGACAACTTTGGATTGATCCTTACTTTAAGATGTTAGATTCTTTCATAGCAATTTAGATAAGAAATTTGTATAATAGGCCATGTGTGGGATGAAATTTCTAATGTAATTAACAATTCGAATGAATTGTTCGATTTGCTTTGTATTAAGATTTTCATTAGGAAATTGTAATAACTCATTGGCTATATGTGGGCTAGGTTGATAAAATCCATCATGAAAGTTTATTCCCAAAAATTCTATTGGGTTTGTTCCATTATGACTTCTCTTAGTTAATACCATAATCCCATATTGCTTTAAGAGATCAAAAAAAGATTATAATAGTACCTTATGATTGTCATGGGTCTTGGAGTATAATAAAATGCCATCAATGTAGATCAAGGCACTAGAAATCATAGACTTTTGTCATGGCCTTTTGAAATAGTGATGGAGCGGCTTTACGTCTAAATGGTGCAACAGTTCGTTGATACTGGGCATTAAGGATGCAAAAAGCTATCTTGTACCTTTCATGTGGGCTATTCCCAATTGGTTAAAACTTGCCTTCAAGTGAAACTTTGAAAAGATTTTTACTTCTTTGAGAAACAGGACTTAGGTATTAATCTTTGGTAGTGAAAATTTATCATCTTAAATGAATGCATTCAGGGGTTTATAATCAATCACTAACATATTTTTTTCCTCTTTTTTTTGCTCATCCGTTCACATAAAAAGCTTGATAAGCCTGATATAATTTTGCGGGCTCAATTAATCCTTGTTGAAGTAAGATATCACATTCCTCTTGTGCTAGCTTTAAATCATCAGGATTCATTCCAGGATAGGTAGCCTTAGGAGGATTGATATCCTCATTCATTTTGAAAGGTCAATGAATAAAAAAGTGTGAATTCTTCCAAAGAAGATGAGGGTGTAAGAACTATGCATAGTTCTTAGGATAGCGCTCCAAAAATTGATCTCTTAATATTTCATACTAAAGAGTTACCTGAGTAAATTCGAACACGTTGCATATATTAGTATAAGCACTGAAATTGGCTCGACATTTGATGCCATTAGGGAGAATTTGTAATTGAGATGCCTTGCAATATACATCCATACCAATTAAGATGTTTGGACCAGGGTGATAACTACCAAGAACTTGTGTCCACATAACACAATTAGGAAAAAATCTTATCCCTATTTTTTTTTTTATGATAAGCTCAATTTTAAATAAATTTCCATTAGCAGCCCTAAAATCTTTGTCACAAGGTATCCAGGCATTTAGAGGTAAGTTGCTGGCTACATAACACTTATGTAAGATCCAGTATCTATATATCCAATAAGCTATTTCTATAATGAATTAATCCTTTTAATGTCACTTTTTAAAATTCGAATTAATATTTCAAAATTGAGTAACAATTAACTTATAAATTTAGATTTCTTTACATAACTAATAAAATATATAGGGATAATTTTTAACGATTATTCCTCAATCTTTGTTAATATTTCAATACGTATTAATGTTATTAAAAGTCTGGTACACCTATATATTTTCAAGATATTATGCATTTCTATGTTTCATTCTTTTAATAATTGTGGAGTCATCACTGTTGCAGTAAACGGTGATTTATCCAATGTGTCTGTAGATATGACTATTATTATATCCGCTAACGTGAGAAATTAGAGAAATTATTATATACCATTGTATGGAATAATCTGGCTGGCTCTTTATCTGGGATGAACCTATATTTCTAATAATTTTACAGTATATATCACTGATCATATGTTGGGTTAAATGGACAAAACATACATGAAAGGAATGAATGGCGTTGAGGGAAATGACAGTAATATCTAATTTTCTCATTCTGCTAGGAAAAGAAAGGGTGTCCTAAGTATACCTGAATTAAATTCTATGTGCATGATAAACGTTTACTTTATAGTACACCTCGATGTCAACGTTAGCTGCTGCAACCGCAAACCATAGGCAGATATTTGCTTCTTCGAGAGGTCCCCTTATAATTCTACGTGGCACTATTTTAAACCGGTGAAAAGTTGTTTTATTTATTAATAATATTTATATTTGCTTGAATAATAAAAGAATTTTAAGTTATAGTGACACATTTTTATTCCACAGTTATTTTTATAAATCTAAAAATATTAAGGTAATCATATTTTTGTACAAATCATGTTTAAACCTTTGTTAAAATCTGCCTGTTCCATAAACTCTAAGCTTATTAGAACATGATCATACACTGTTTTCAACCTTTTGATTATCCAGAACTTATCGAATGTTATATCATTTAGAAAAAATATTCACCAATTGTAACCCTAAAATTTATTCCTTACTAAAATTTAGTTAAATTTTCTTATAATTATAAAATTTTGTGTAATATACAATTATTGATGATTAATTTAGAGATTAATGTAAATAAAATATCCAAAAGATGCATCATTGAAACTCATCACTTTTTTAAATAAATTTTTTACTTTCATAAGTTAAAAGGCATAAGAATTTGTCTGATTAAATATTTTTTTATCTTCACATTTAATCTCATTCTTTAGGAATTCTTCAAATATTATTTTACATTACGTTTAAATCTTTAAATGTTATTTAATGTTTTAAATTAAATGTTGTATCTTAAATCATTAGGTGCATCTAATAGTCATTATATTAGTTCTATTTATTCCTTAACATAGGTTTCGCTTAATATGCTTTCACAATCATGACTAATGTTTTAAAAATCAAAAGTTAAACCGATAAAATCTAGATAAGAGATTTAAGATTTAAAAGATTCAATCCATAAAAGATTCAATGGATATTATACTATTATTTTGTTAAATATTGAATAAAATTAAAAAAATAAAATATGATTAAAGGAGATAAAAATTAATTAATTTATTTTTGTTTACAAAAATAATTAGTTTACAAAAAACTGATTAATTAATAAACTAATCGCTTTTTAACAACAAAAATTATTAAAGTAAATTGAATCGAAAAATTAAAAGTTGAACTAAAAAATTGGCAAATTCAAGATTTTTATAATTAAACCGACTATTTTGGTTTAATTTTTTAATCATTGATTATAACATATAAATAAGTATTTAAAAGTACTTTAATTAAAATGATTTGCCTTGCATAAAAAAATAATTTGATATGTCTAAATGTTTTTATTAATAGAACAATCAAGCATAAAGGTCTTAGGGACGGTTGGTTCAGACAGGGGAATGAGAATGGGAATGAGAATGAATATAGTGAAGAATGAGAATGGATATAATCATTATAATGTTGATGGTTGATTAAGAGAAGGGAATGATTATCATTACCATAGATAATGGTTGGTTTGTTAAAAATATTGAGAAATAAAAATTTGTTATAATTTAATTAATTAATGAATTATAGTTTAATTAATTACATTATAATTAACTAATTAATTACATTTTAATTAAAACTATTTAATTATATTTTAATTAATCATTCTAGTTCTCCTAATAATTATATTTTAATTAACCAATTAATTATATTTTAA
>JAOQMM010000171.1:17447142-17462089 GCA_027563515.1 Erythroxylum platyclados | reverse complement strand
TTTGGTGTCGGAATTTGATTCCGTTGCTTCCGCTGCATCCATGCATGTATGATGCATGTTCCATAATTTTTCCAACAACCCATGAATCTTGTTTATTAGGAAAGATGATCAAACTAACCTTTAGTGGAAAGGGAGTACATGCCAAAGAGTTACTAGAGCTTATACATTCAAATGTATGTGGCTCTATGTCTACTTGTGTTAGAGGTGGATTTTCATATATCATTACATTCACAAATGATCATTCTAGATATGGTTATGTATACCTAATGAAACAAAATTCTGAATCATTTGAAAAATTCAAAGAATTTTGACTTAAGGATGAGAAACAAACTGGTAAAAGTATTAAGACACTTAGATCATATCAAGGAAGTGAATACTTGGACCACGAGTTTCTTGGTTACTTAAAAGAGAATGAGATTCTCACAATGAACTCCTCCTAGAACTCCATAATATAATGAAGTATTTGAGAGGAGAAATCATACTCTATTAGATATGGTACATTTTATGATGAGTCATACAGTCCTTCCTGTTTCCTTTTTTGGGGATATGCCATTGAAACTACTACTTACCTTCTAAATAGTTTCATCCAAATTAGTTGAAAATACACCATATGATATATGGACTAGTAGAAGACCAAGATTATCAACTTAAAGATTTGGGGATGTGATGCTTATGTGAAGCTTACAATATCTGATAACTTTCAAGCTAAATCAGATTAATGCAAATTTTTTGGGTATTCAAAAAAGAGCATCATATCAATTTTATCATTCTCTTGAGCAAATGGTATTTGTCTCAATACATGCTGCATTATTAGAAAGAGAATTGATTGTCAAAAAAAGTAATGGGAGTAAGGTAGAACTTAGAGAAGTTCAAGAGACACAAATTCACATCTAGATATAATAAGAACCTCAAGTTGATACATATGATGTTCAAAAGACACTTAGTTTGTGACGCACTAGTAGGATATGTCATCCCCCTCCTAGATTAGATCTACATATAGAAAAGGGGAAGGATAATGTATTGCTCATACATGATGAGCCTAATAATTTTAAAGAAGCAATATCTGACATTGATTCTTAAAATGGCATGAAGCCATAAGATCTAAAATAGAATCCATGTACACTAACCAAGTATAGATTTTGGTTGATGTGCCTGATGGTATAGTACCTATTGGATGCAAGTAGGTTTTTAAGAGAAAAACTAACATGGATGGTAATATACATACGTACATAGCAAGATTAGTGGCTAAAGGTTAAAAACAAAAACAAGGAGTTGATTTTAATGAAACCTTTTCGCCAGTACCTATGCTTAGATCTATAAGGATCTTATTGGGTATAGCCACATATCGACTATGAAATTTGGAAGATGGATTTAAAAACAACATTTCTTAATTGAAATTTGCTAGAAGATGCGTATATGTCACAACCTGAGGGTTTTAGATCCAAGAGATTTCTTAATCAAGTATGCAAGTTACAAAAGTCTATTTATGGACTTAAGTAAGCATCACTAACTTGGAATTTATGTTTTAAAGAGACAATCAAATAGTTTGATTTTATCAAAAATGTGGATGAACCATGTTTCTATAAGAAGGTTAGTGAGAGGGTAGTCATTTTCCTAATGTTATATGTGGATGACATATTGTTAATTGGAAACGACATACCAAAGCTCTAGTTTGTAAACATTTGGTTATCTAAGAAATTCTCCATAAAGGATATGGGAGAAGCAACCCATATTCTAATAATAAAGATCTACAGAGATAGATCAAAGAGGTTGCTTTCTAAATAGCCAATCATTACAGATTCAATGACTAAGGAAAAGTACATTCCAATGTTAAAGACGGCAAAGGAAGCAATTTAGATTAAGAAATTCATCATTGAACTTGGAATGGTTCCTAGCATTGTTGAGCCTATAATATTGTACTGTGACAACAGCAGTGCCATTATACAGGCAAAAGAACCAAGCTCTCATCAACGGTCCAAACATGTACTCGGGAAGTTTCACTTGATTAGGAAGATAGTGGGGTGGAAAGATATAGCATTAGAGCGAGTTCTCAATGAAGAAAATCTTGCAGATTCTCTCACTAAGTCATTGTCTTAGACGAGACATGATCGACATATAGATGGATATGGTTTTAGATACGTAAGCAATTGGCTTTGGGACAAGTCTGAGATTGTCAGTTTATGCTATTGCAACCAATCGGTTGATTGCAATCTTATGTATGACATTATTATTTAATTAATAAGGGCATTCTTTATCTTTATGTATTATGTTAATTACATTTGATGTTTTAATACTAAAGATAAAATCCCTGGAATAATTACTGTGTAATTAAAATTATAATGAGATCATAATAATGAGATTCAATTTGCATTTTTGTATTATTTGCTAATATTCCTAGTTGTAGTTTTATCAAGACGGGATTTTGATGAAATGGTAAACTAGCACACGTTATGTTTCTTTCTTATGAAGAAAGTAATTGATCTCATAAATTAAAGTATGGAGATAATTAAACTAATGTGTGGTTGCTTATTAAAAAATAAGTTCGTTAGAACCCTACTATGAGAATCCTAAATAGAATATTACATATGTGTCTATAGATTTCCTCATAATGATGGTTGTATAATTGGTCCCTATACTTGAGATTACCAAGATATCTCATGTGGGAATCACTAGATTGTGATGCTACTTATAAATTGTTCTAAGATAATTCAGTCAATAGTACCTAGATGCAAGTATGAACCATATGGGGATAGTTTTGTAAGTCAATAAAGAATTCATCACTCTAAAGTAATTACAGAGAATGTTCTATTGTTCTTGATTAGTAATAATTTAAGGAATTCTCTGGCCATAGCGAATTGAGATTTGAAAAGGTATTTTCAAATATTAATTATAAATCAATTACTAATTAGCAAGAACGAACATGATTGGATACAAAAGAGTAGACACTATATCCAGACTCTATCCAATTAGAATGTTGGATGACGAAATGATGAAATTATATATTATAACCATGCCTAGATAGGTTAAATCAAACCACTTTAACATTCCTAATATTTATGTGGTCATGATATGTTACTAGACGTCAATCTTGATATATGATTATAAATTGTTTAATTGAAAAATTAAAGATAAATTAAAATAAGTTTTAATTTATCTGATTCTAATTATGAATTAGAATTGTAATTTATAACCATTGTCATATTAGGAGCCTAATAGGTCACACATAAAGAGCAGTTTAAAGAAGAAAAATCAATTTCAATTAAGTTGCACTTAATTATGAAATTGAGAAACTTTAAGGATCAAATATGAGATATTTGATTTTATTAAAATTAAATTAGTTATAATTATAGTTACACTTTAATTATAATTGATGTATTTAATTTTAATAGAAATTGGCTTAATTATAAAGTTTTAGAAATTTTAGGGATCAAATATGAGATATTTGATTTTATTAAAATTAAATTAATTATAATCAGAGTTAGATTTTAATTATAATCAATGTATTTAATTTAAATAGAAATTAAAAACCCAATGTTTTTTCTATAATTAGAAATAGGTATAAGGAGCTAGCACTCCGACTCATTCCTATCAAAAATTGAGAAATTGCTTTATGGATACTATTAGAGATTAGATGTGTACATAACTCGTGGTTGACACATTGAAAAGATTTTAAGAGGATTTTAATTGAAAAATCGAATCAGATACGATTTCGTATTTTATGATTCGAGTTTAAGTATTCAAGTTATTCAATTATCAAGATCTGATTGGAAACCGTAAATTTTTATTTTTCTGTTGCATCTCATGGTTGGTTTGAGACGTTATCGAGTTCAGGCTGAGTTAAAAAATTATTTAATTTAATTTAAAAATAAAATATTTTTGTTAAAGAAATAGACTTTAAATTAAAAAAGAATTTGAAGTTGATCCGAAAATCTGTCAATTAACTCGTTAACTTTAGATTGTACCAGATCAATCCCGAAATTTAATGCCATGGAAAATCGCAAGGTTGCATTCCAAGGTTTTTGACAAACAAAGTTCACATTGTAAAATAAGTTTTCTTATAACTATGAAATGAATTATGGAAGAAAATGTATTCATTCGATTAATGAATGATTAAATCCGCTCCACTAAACTAACGTTTGAAATACAGTGTAACATCTTATGGTATAGTAACAAAGATTAAAATGAAGAATTTTATCTTAGGAAAAATTACCATAAGGTGAAGAATTCATTCTAAATTAAGAGAGGAATACATCTAAGAATAAAAATAAAAACTTTATAAAATGAGAGAAAATTATAAAAATGTCAACCTAAAACCTCATAAAAGATGGAACACCAAATTCCAAAAATTCCTAAGAGAATCTACCGTACAATTCAAGAAATTCGAAGAGGCTACCGGATATAAAGTTAGTAAAACCAAATTTATTCGTACATGAGAAAATAAAGATTAATAAGAAAGGGTGAGACGCTCGAACTTAATACTTAATTGTAATGAGACGCTCGAACTTAATACTTAATTGTAATTATAATTAATTTGTATTCAGTCATTATTTATCTATAAGTAATTATTCTTATTTAATTTACCTACTTTATTATGTAAATTATCAAGGAAATAATTTGTAAATTATATATGAAGAATAAATCACTTAATAAATAAGTAAAAAATTAATTAAGAAATAATTTATAAATTATATATGAAGAATAAATTGCTTGATAAATAAGTAACAAAATTAATTAATTGTTCATATCAAATAAAAATAGAGTAAAAGATATACATCTTGCTATAATTTAAGAAAAATCTTTAAAATTTTTGAAAAGATTTTTTTAATTTTTAATTTTCTAGAAAACCCATTTTAGTCTATAATTCAAAAATAATAATAAAAGATATATCATACATAAACTAATCAAAGATCAGTGACATGATAAGTTAACTCAACTCTTAAACCCGATTCAAATTAAATTAAACTTCACTTAAATTAATAATTTAAGAATTAGATCGAATCGTTATATAAATAATATTTTATTGATTCACATGTGATATTTATGTTGTATATATTTTACTATTATTTTTAACTGGACTTAAGATAAAGATTTTTTCTAAAAAATCAAAAATTACAAGAAATTTTTTAAAACTTTAAAAATTAAGAGATTTTTTTAAAATTTTCTTAAATTATAGAAAATGTTCATGTCTTTTACTATAAAATTTATTATAAGCTCTTGTCCACAGGTGTGAATACCACATCATACTGGTTGGTAATGTACAGAAATTGATACCAACTTTGACTCTTTTAGTTGATACTAGTCGGTACAGGTTGGTAACTAAAATACTGGTCAAATACCAATTAGAATTTTAATTTTAAAAAACTTCTAGGTACTAAATTGAAAAAAATTAAAATTTCTCCTATACAAAATAATAATTACATATACATAAAAAGAAATATGATAAAATTATCTAAAATTTGTTTAATAAATAGTAAAGATACAAATAAGAATCTATTAAATATTTTTTTATGTAATTAGATTTATCAAAGTGTATTTCATATTACAATGTATATATTTCTTAGTATATACTTGTGAAAAATTATTATAACTTTTGAAATATGTAAAGATAATGTTTGAAAATTAAATTTATATTATAAATGCATATTTTTATTTTGTATTATTCTTAGTTTTATATTTATATAAGAGTTAAACAATCTTTTTTCACCTTAATTTATGAGAAATATGTGAAAATAATATTAATAAAATAAAGAAATATTTGTTATATCAAATCTATATTATTATGATTTTTAGATATAATTGAAATAAAATAAAAAATTATATATAATATAATATATTGAACAATTATTTTATAATTTTTAAACTGTTGAGACTATTTTGTAATTTTCTAAAAATTATTCAAAACAATACTTAATATTAACTGGTATCAATACTATACCATATTGTACTAAAAACTAATGTTTTAAAAACTGAACTGGACATCGAACCGGTTAAAAAAATGTTTAAGGATTAAAGGTTCAATCGATATTAAACCGCTATAAAACTGGTATATAATAGATGAGAAGTAAAAATTATAAGAATAAGTAAAAATATAGTTTAAAATATTTTAATTGAAATAAAATTTTCAATTAAAATATAAGAAATATATATAAAGAACCTAAATTTTGACAAATATGATTTATTAATGAGATTAAATAAATTTATTACTTTTTGAAGATAAAATAATAATTTTTTTAATAATAATTCAAAACAAAATTTTAAATTAAAATATAAAGATATAAATAAAGAATATAAATTTTAAAAACTATAATTTATTAATTATAATGTGTTAAGAATTGAAAAGAAAAAAATGATTGAAAATCTAAAAGATTTATGATTCTCCAACAATACATTATATTAAAATTCAAAAACTACAAAAAAAAAACTACATAAAGGGGGAAAAATTCGTAGTGCATCTACCTGCTCAAAACAATGATAAGACCTACATATTTGTTAAAGAAAAGAGAGGTTTGTGGTGAGTCCCCTTTTCGATGATGGTGGGTCTCACATATTTGGGTTGCTATTACTAACGCGATTTATAAAAATATATATATATTTTTTATAAATCTACCAATTTTTAGTGAGAAGGTTTATATTATAAATATAAGCTGGACCAGGAATCAGACTAAATCTCATTTATTTTTAATTAAATTAGTCCGATTTTTAAAATATTAATTCCAGCAAATTTAGGACCAAGTACTGATTTCGACCAAATACTAATTTCGATGCGATATCCTTAAGCTCTTGTCTCGAATGAGAGCACCATTTGAATGTGTGTGGACCTTTCTTATTATTAATAAAGTTATTGCATAAATATAAGAATCGGATCTTACCCCTAACAAATAAAAAAATGGCCTAAAGACACGGAAATTTGGAAAGATTCGTCTTTCTTGGAGATCTACATTCACATTTTCTTAGTACACATGTTATTAGGAAACAGCACATGTGTGCATCTTACGTATGACAAGATGTCAGCAAAAGCACAAGGCAAGTTCAAGATGGACTTGGATTGTACTTCCCTAAGGCCCTCCTATTCTTATCTAGAACAGAAACACACAAACACCTTGCGTCCTCACTGACGTAATTTGACACCAAAAATCATGCAGCAGTTCTTGTTATTTAATTCACATCCTCATCTCATTTTCGCATGGACAAGGCCGATCATTTGTAGATGTCACCTCCATCACAAATATAATATCACACTATGAAAAGAAGCACCTTATAATTCTCAGAAATTGTTTCTTCTTTTCCATAAAATACAAACTCGTGTATAGTTCTTAACAACTTTTAATTTGTCTCAATCATTTCCATTAATACATTATTAATCTTTTTCGACAATGACTTTTGAGGCACTCATGGATAGGAAAAAATAAGTTATGTGTCGATATCATCATTGCTAAGAAAATGAATTGATCTATTATTTCTTAATAACCATTCCAGGCCATAATTTCATATATAATGTTCTTTTTGAAAAGTACTTTCATCTTAATGGTTGAACTTTGATGTTTTCATCGTCGTGTACGGACACAAAACGTTTTGAATTATTCAATCGGACGAAGAGAGAAGAACTAGGGAGCCCTATCAAGAATATAAGAAAATTATCTTTTGATTAGTCAATTGTTTTCTCCTCTTGGTAAATATAATCAATTACTTTAAGTTGACTTTAAACATTCATTTTCCTTTTTATAAACAAATATAAAATTTTAGATGATTAATTTCATCTATATATATATATAATAAGGCTCACCCAAACTTGCACTGCTCAAAACATTCAACAAGAAATCAAGAAGCAACAATGGAGGTCTCAGTCCTGTTCATGTACCTTTTTCTCTCTCCCATTTTCTTGTTCGTCGCTTTAAAGTTTTATCAGTCGAGAGTTCGGCGGACAAATCTTCCTCCAAGCCCAAGAGCCTTACCTATCATCGGCCACCTTCACCTCCTGAAACCACCCATGCATCGTACTCTTCACAAACTGGCCAAAAAATATGGGCCCATCTACTCTCTCCGATTCGGGTCCCAACTTGTCGTCGTGGTCTCCTCGTCGACGGCCGCCGAAGAATGCTTCACAAAGAACGATATAGTCCTCGCCAACCGGCCAAAGTTGTTTGTAGGCAAGCTCTTAGGCTACAACTACACCACGTTGACGCAAGCTCCGTACGGCGACCACTGGCGCAACCTTCGCCGCGTCGGAGCTATTGAAATCTTCTCCGCTCATCGTCTCAACGTGCTTTCAAACATTCGACAAGACGAAGTCAAGCGGCTCGTCGCTAGACTATCCCGTGACTCACGTCAAGATTTTGCCTTGGTGGAGCTGAAGTCAATGTTTCAAGAGCTGACGTTCAATATCATGATGAGGATGGTTGCGGGGAAGAGGTACTATGGCGACAACGTAAGTGATGAGGCTGAGGCAAAGAGATTCAGGGGGATAACGAGAGAGCTTGTGAGCTTTGGTGGGACGTCTAATCCAGGAGATTTCTTGCCCATATTTAACTGGATTGATGGTGGTAAGTTTAAGAAGAGTGTGACTAGACTCGCCAACGAGACTGACAAGTTCTTACAAGGGTTGATTGATGAACATAGGACGACACAGGAGGACTTGAAGAACAAGAATACCATAATTGGACATCTCCTTTCTTTGCAAGAGTCACATCCTGAGTATTACACTGATGAGATCATCAAAGGTTTCATACTGGTCAGTGAACTATACTCTTTACATGTTCTTTGTCTTTTATGTTCTGGGATCGGATGCTTTTTGCCTTTTAGAAATGGATGGTCAGGAAGAAAGAAAGTGAGCATTAGTTCATTAGCAACTTTATGTGCATTTGAGTCTTGTTTTTCATAAATTGGCAATTTACAAGAGTCACTTTCTAGCCAACCGCTATCTGATGTGGATTAGAACATTTCTGCCATTAGAGAATGTACTTTTGTATCTTCAATGAGTTTATACTTGTATGTTCAATGAGTTTATACTTGTTAAGTATAGATTAATAAAGATGGAAGATGATGAACTTTCTCCACCACCAAACCATGTGCCACATATCATGTGCCACATGTTAGAAGGATATGGTTCATAGTGTATTTGTCGCTTTGTTCACGATGATCTAGTGTGCCATTCTGATCGTAACTAATAATAACATGACCCTTGTTATCGGATTCCTGACCCACAGGTTCTTCTATTAGCCGGAACTGATACATCATCTATCACAATGGAGTGGGCAATGACTAATCTACTCAACAACCCCAACACACTTAGGAAAGCTAGAGAGGAGCTAGACACTGAAGTTGGGGATGAATGTTTAGTAGATGAACCAACTACCTTCAAGTTACCCTATCTCAAGAATATCATTTTGGAGACTCTTCGCTTGTTCCCAGCAGCTCCTCTGTTAGTTCCGCACATGGCTTCTGATGATTGCACAGTAGGAAATTATGACGTTCCGCAAGGAACCATTTTATTGGTGAATGCATGGACCATACATAGAGATCCTACACTTTGGGATAAGCCAACAGATTTTGTTCCTGAGAGATTTGACGGTGGTGATGGAGAGAGTCATAAGCTAATGCCATTTGGGTTGGGTAGGAGATCCTGTCCTGGGTCAGGTTTAGCGCAGAGAGTGGTTGGTTTGACGTTGGCCACATTGATTCAATGCTTTGAATGGAGGAGGGTCGATGACACCGAAATTGACATGACTGAAGGTAAAGGAATTACGATGCATAAGATCAAGCCACTGGAGGCACTGTGCAAATCACGCCCAATTATCAACAAGATTTTGTCTTAAAGTTACATAGGACTAGTGGACTCTTTTTATTTTTATTCGCTTGTGTCTGTTTAATACTTTGTAGTGTTTCTTCAAAAACTATCATATTTTGACTGTATGTTAAAGGATCCATCTAGTTCCATAATTAGTAGAGTAATATATCTTTAATATTTTTCTTTGAGACTCACAATTTTTTACTTTAGTATAATAAATTAAAATAGAACCATAATTACTAATAAAATTAGTAGAAATGAATTCTTGTCGCACTAATTTATCAATGGTTCTAACAAAAAGATCAAACCAAATGACACATTTGTACTGAGTAGAACTTGAACTTCAGTAGATGATGGGTCTCTTCTACTTAGCTACTAGATCAAACCAAAAATATCGGTCATCTTTGATGATCAATAATCACGTATATATATACAAGAATTATAGGTCTAGTTAATTATTCATCACATTATTACCTGAAAAGAAAACAGCGAAGGAACCTGTGACATGACCACGACTTCAATTAATTGTCTTTTTCTCTAGGCTAGATTCAATTTTTCGGTTTTATATATATAAAGATTGATTCTGGGTTGGCCACTCAATTTCGGGTGAACAAAAGTTTGAATAGATGTTTCGTTTAATCTATTCAACTTGCGAATGAAGAAAGTAATCGATAAAAGTCTTCATAAACTTTTAGCACGTTTGCATTAACCAACTTGTTCTCTTGCCATGAACAAGTCGTATTAATATCATAATAAGTCCTCGTATGAATAGTAAAAGTGGTTATGGATAAACTTACTAAGAATATTTAAGGAGATATGTCTTGTTATATGTTGTTTACTGATAATATTGTTTTAATAGATAAGATAAAAGAAGATGTTAATAGCAAACTAGAATTTTGGAAGAATATTCTAGAGTCGAAAGACTTTAAATTCATGAGCAAAACTAAGACTGAGTACTTAAAGTATAACTTTTCGGACCACAAGTTTGCACCTGATGTGGTGATAAAGATTGATTCTAAAGTTATACCACAAAAAGATTATTTTTAAGTATATTGGATCAATTATCAAAAGCAATGACGAGACAGAGAAATACATAGTTCATAGTATCAACTTTGGGTGACTTAAATGGAGGGATACATAAGGAATTTTATGTGATAAGAAGATACCAGTTAAGCTATAAAGTAAATTATACTGTTTAGCAATTAGGTTGTTCTATGGAAAAGAGTGTTGGCCCATCAAACATGTGCATATTCATAAGTTCATGTTGGCGAAGATGATGGTACTCCATTAGATGGGTAACCTGGCAAGAAAAGATAAAGTTAAGAATGTAGTGGTAAGAGACAAATTAAGAATGACTAACATTGATGGTAAATTAAAGGAGATAGATTTAGTTCGTTTGGATATATTAAGAGGAGATATCATAACGCCTTAGTGAGAAGATGCGAGAAGATTGTATTTAAGGACTATAAAAAAAAGAAAAGGAAGACCTAAACAAAATTAAGGGGAGGTAGTCAGGTATGATATGACCCTACTAAAGATTATTAAGGATATAACCCTTAATAGAAACTTTGACAAACTAGGATAAAGGTAGAGTATCATTTATAGAAAGATCTTTCCCTTTCAATAGACCATATGAACCTTTTCATTCGATTCTTATATTTTGTATTTAACCTAAATACTTTTTTTTAGTTCTTGCCCCTTTAATTATTTTATTTAGATATTTTGCATTTTTTGTTCTCTTTCAATTGCTTGTTTATTTTATTTATTTATTTGTCTTCTTTCTTGTCTATTTATTTATTTCCTTATTTTATCTTTATATTTATATTTATCTTTATTTTTATTTTTATTTTTGTACAGTTATTTGTTTATATTTTTAGTTTTTGTTTTCTTCAAATTGTTTTCAATAACATAATTTTCTTTTCTCCTTTTCCTATGAGTCTATCAAAAATTGTATCTCTATTAGTTAGAGATAAGACTGCGTACTTTTAGACTTCCCCAAATCCCATATCTCAGCGAAATTTTTATTGGGACGTTGTTGTTGTTGTTGTTGTTATCGTTGTTATATAAATAGTAAAAGTGAGAGATCTCTATATTAATCCTTTTACAAGAGCTTTATAATGATCTTAATTAAAGTGAATGGAAAAATTATAATTTTACATAATGCTTTTAATATAAATTTATATAAGTTCTTCTGATTAGATAGATTTGTATTTAAAACAAGTAACTAAAAATATTAATAAAAAATCAAAAATATTTATAACCAAAAATTCTAGTTAATCATTAATTCAATTACAGTTTGTGCATTAAAAATATTTTTATCAAATGCTAATTCATTTTTATTTTCAAACAATTTTCTAAATAAGTAAATTGGTGATCTCTCCGTATATGTTAGAAATAATTAACTTTAAGATGATTCAAAACATTATTGTATTTACTAATTTTATAATTATCACTCTTACTATTGTGATAGGTTATTTATATTGATTTATATGTGTGGCAAATAGAATGAGTAATTACTATAAGCATGTATTTATTGAAAAGATTTCTCTTTTAACATTTTAAGTGTTGAGAAATATGTGCAACAAGAATATAGTAGTATAATACAACAAATTAAACTATAGGTAATGAATAAAAACGTAGCCAATTTTATTGAAAAACATCACACATAATTATTTGTGACGTTTCCATTGTGTTGCATGAAACGTTACTAATTTCTTGTAGCATAAAATTATAGCAACGTTTCACAAAATCATAAACAAGTATTAATATATACAAAAAAAATTACCTAAAACATTACAAATACTTAGCCAAATATATAATATAAGTCAATGTTGGTGGGAAAAACATATGGCTCCATATGATTGGCAATGAAAAGAAAACGAAGCCAATACTTTTTAGCTATGTTTTATGCATTCATAGTGATATATGGTGTGCTATGTTTTTCTAATTTCATAAGTAAAATATTTTAATTATGTTTTTGTAATTTTGAAAGTAAAGTCTTTTAACTACAAGTGAGTGAAAGTGTTAATAAATATTTTTTACAACTTTTTTCATAACCCATAATATTGAGCAATTTGCAACGTTTTGTATGTAATATAGGGTTAATTACAAAAAAAATCCAAACTTTGCTCAATTTTGCAATCATAGCTTGAACTTTAAAAGTGACAATTAAATACCAAAATTTTCATTTGTTTTCAATTCCAGCCCGATATAAGTGTCTCCATTAAGTTTGTATACGTGACTTGTCATGTGTTTCAGAAACTTTAACAAAACTACTTCATTTAATACACGTCAAATTAAGTAATTGAGGTTAACAAAACTAAGTCGTTTATTTAAAGTAACAAATTAAAGATAACTAAACGACATAGTTTTATTATTCAATCTGCCCCCTTCCTTTTGCTTTTACAATCGCTGAGTTGCTATCATCCCCCTTACACAGACTGTTGTCGTCCCTCTCACACGTCTTCGTTCTTC
The DNA here is from genome assembly GCA_027563515.1 of Erythroxylum platyclados. Classification (NCBI taxonomy): domain Eukaryota; kingdom Viridiplantae; phylum Streptophyta; class Magnoliopsida; order Malpighiales; family Erythroxylaceae; genus Erythroxylum; species Erythroxylum platyclados. Next base: position 17,448,831 of record JAOQMM010000171.1, on the reverse strand, counting down.
TACAAACAGTTGCCAACTCATTCTTGCATCACACTCGTTCTCGCATCATTAGTTGCATCGCGCTAGTCCTCATTCTGCCTTTAAGCATCACCATTTTAGCTTTTAGTGTCTTCAAGTGAAGGGATTTTAGCGTCTCAATGAGATCTGGCAAAATATCACACTTGTCCTTACAACACAAAGATGCTTTGAATATTAATTGCCGGTCACTCTCCTAAGAGAACTGTAGACTCTTTCCCATTAGAATCTAATGAAATCATCATTCTCTTAGGAGAGTATTCAAGTGACAGGAAATTAATATTCAAAGCATCTTTGTGCTGTGAGGACAGGTGTGATCTTTTGCCATACCTTATCAAGACACTGAAATCTCTCCACTTGAAGACATTAAGAGCTGAAATGGTGATGCTTAGAGGCAGAATGAGGATTGGCACGATGCAACTAACACGCTGCGATTCTAGAACGAGTTGACTACTGTTTGTAGAAGAACGAAGATATGTGAGTGGGACGACAACAGTCTGTGTGATAGGGACAAAAATAACTTAGCAATTTCTAAAGCAAAAGGAAGGGGGCGTATTGAATTAAAAAACTACATCGTTAAGTTATCTTTAATTTGTTACTTTAGCTAAACGACATAGTTTTGTTAACCTCAATTAATTAATATGATCTGTGTTAAATGATGTAGTTTTGTTAGGGTTTCTAGAATACGTATTAAGTCATTTCAGCAAACTTAACGGAGACACTAACGTTGGGCTAGAATTGAAAAAAAAAAAGAAAGTTTGGGTATTTAATTGCTACTTTTTAAAGTTCAAGCTATAATTGCAAAATTGAGCAAAGTTGGGATTTTTTTAAATTAACCTTATAATATATTAGCATGTCTTTTTGCTATGAATTATTTGGTTATCATTATCAAATTAAATTGTAGAGGAATATTATTAATTCAAAATGTACAATATCCTTATATAAGCATCATCGAATTGTACTGGCAAAAGTAATATAATATTAATAGCTAATCATTTGTTCCTACACAAAATATTAATAGTAGTTTGAGCATTCCTTATAATTTGTAAACAAAATAATACGGAAATTACAAATTGGAATACATATGGACATATTGTCAAAGATTAAACAAAACTATTGTCCAAGTCTATAAACTTGTAATAAATAACTAGGTTGGTTAAAGTTAACTAAAAATATTATGAAAAATTGATATATTAATTCTTTGGTCCATGTTAAAACAAACACCATATAAATATACCATTCACAACATGATCACTCATCAGTTGTATCTTCATATATTTTGTAATTCAAGAAAAAAGGTATTAAAGTTAAATTATAGTATATATAGGAAGTGATAGAACAAGGCTAGGACTTAGAATCAATACCCTTCACTTTTCTCTTCATTTTTATCATCATCCAAGCCAATTAACCTTTTGAATATCATATCATGTTTTGTTAATTTAACTCGAGTTTGTTCTCCCTTGATTATTCCAACCTTTAATACAGCCTTAAGTTTGTTGTTTTCCTCTTGAAATAGTTCGATGATTCTCTTATATATAAAGGTTGAAACATTTAGCTTAAGGCTATAGATAAGGCCTTTAACATAACCTGAACGAGTTAGATAGACGCCATATTGCATTATTCAATGCAATCATTTTACTTGGGATATTAATTAATTACTACTATTGAGTTTCT
>JAOQMM010000171.1:17370300-17382373 GCA_027563515.1 Erythroxylum platyclados | reverse complement strand
GATCCACCCCTTTTCTTGAACTGAACCGCTTCTACTTATTTCTCCACAAATGAGGTCGACAGATCAACTACTAAAGATCTCCGTGTTGATCACCAAGAGCCCTTGGAAGATTACAGGTGAGTCTGTCTGAACCCTCTACTCTTCTAATTTCACAAGCCCATCAGTAGATCTTTGCTTCACTGCTTGAATGAATAGCTTAGGAAATTATTCGAGCCTGGATATTTCTTTATGCTCTTTATGTATTGGTTATATTACTAAATATGATTCCTGTATGGTTTATCTGAGTTCATTAATAGGTTCATGTACTTAGGATTTTAAGGTCATCTTTTGTACCTATAAATAACTCTTCGTACTTAAGTTAAAATCAATCAAGTGATACAACTTTTTTCTCTTAAACATTCCTCTTCTCTCTAAATCTTCCTCTCCTCTTAACAAAGTGGTATCAGAGCTTGATTATTCTTTGAGAAATAGAAACAATAATGGAGTATGCTCATTCCAGTTTCCTCACCTCACAAAGGAAAATTATGAAACATAAAGTCTTCTCATGAAAGTCATGTTTAGCTCACAAGATATTTGGGAGATTGTAGAGAAAGGTTTCATGCAACCTCAAAGTGAAGTCAGCTTATCCCAAATGAGAAAGATGCTTTGGAAAAGATAAAGAAAAGGATTAATAAGCCCTAACTCTCATCCATCAATGTTTGAGAAGGTGATCGATGTAACCACTGCAAAGGAAGCATGAGATATTTTGCAAAATTCCTCTCAAGGAATTAACGAGGTGAAAAAGGTTTGATTGCAATCATTTTGAAGTAATTTTCAATCTTTGTGTATGAAGGAATCCGAATCAATCTCGAATTACTGTTCACTAGTGAAGGCCCTTGTGAATCAAATTAATTGGTATGGAGATAAAGCTAAAGATTTTCGAGTGGTAGAAAAGATTTTCTTTTCCCTGACCCTAAGGTTTGATTATGTGGTTTGTGTCATTCAGTAGTCCAAAGATCTAGACTCATTGTCACTTGAACAATTACAGGGCTCCTTATAGGCCCATGAAGATAAGATCAATAAGAGGCAATATGAACCTTTGGAACAAGCACTTAAAGCAAAAGTTTTGGTAAAAGATGATGATGGAGAAAGTGATAAAGCAAACACACGTAAGAGGGGGGTGAATTATGTGTGACTTAAAGAATTTCGCAAACTAATTTCAATTCGTATGAAGACAAATGCCTGTTAAAATTTAAAAACAATAGGAGCCTGTCAAATAATAGTAGCTTGTTAAAACGACAAGACCCTGCTAAAGAATAAGTCCAATTATAAAACGATTTTAAAATTGAAGGCGCCTGTTGAAATAAAATAAACCTTTAGCAAGTTATAAACAGAAGGAGCCTGTTAAAAGTGAAGGAGCTTCTTGCTTTAATGAACACAAGCATAATATAATGCAAAAATATAAAAATTAAGAGAAGAGAGAGAAAGATGCAGTAGATTTATACTGGTTTGACTTACAACCCAAGCCTACGTCTAGTTTCCAAGTATCAAACTTGAGTGCTTCACTATAATAACCGAGTATTAAATTTGACTAGTCTCTCCAAGCTCACGAGTACTTATTTTTCGAGATTCTCTAACCTTCCACACTCGAAGTGTATAACAAGCTTCTAAAAGCTCATAGACAAATGAAATGTAAACAATAAATATCAATTTCTCTCATGATAAAGTGATTTCACTTTCTAAGACACAATAAAAATGATATGACTCTCAAGAATATGGATGCTGCTCAAAGGTTTTGAAAGTCTATATATAATCATTCTGTTGTTTGTTCTATCTTCTACTCTTCGCAAATGTTATTGCTCTTTCTTTAAGTATACATTTCCTTCAACTAGTTGTTGCTTCACTTGCATTCTTAGTCAACTAAATGAATAACTATATCATCTTTGCCAAAAATCTTCCGGTAATCACATGGCTAATATACAACCTTCATAAGTAGTAGGATCTTTTCAAATTCTTTATAAGGTAAGTTCGTAAAAAAGGTTTCTACAAGAAAGAAAAATTTAATTCTTAATATCTTATTTCCTTTTTGAGAATTAATCTGTTAGCGATAGAAAGGAAATAAATTCATTTTGAATTTTGAAATATGGTTATCATTAAAATCATTAATGATAAGTCTTGAGCTAATAGAAAGTTGTCAAAGAGGAAGAGGACGAGGACATGGTCAAGAAGGAAGAAGTAAAGGAGATTATAACAATGTAAACAATGATGATAGGAATAATCAATCATATAAGGATCGAGGAGAATCAAGAAAAAAAAGGAAGAGGAGGTTATAATTCTAGACAGAGCAAGAGTAGGTATGATAAGTCTAAAGTTGAGTGCTACAATTGTCATAAATTTGGGCATTATTCTAGGAATATTATCTTACACCTAAATATGTTGAGGACAAAGTCAATATTGTTGATGACAAGTAAGCAATTGAAGAGACCACTTTGTTGTTAGCACTCAAAGATGATGCGAGAAAGGATAAAAGTTCATGGTTTTTGGATAATGGAGCAAACAATCACATGTATGGAGATAAAGGAAAATTTGTGGAGCTTGATGAAGCAATGTTTCTTTCAGAGATAAAATTTGTGGAAATAGTAGCATTTTAATTTATTCAAGAGATAAAATTTACAAACTTATTACCAATTTCCACTATGTGCCTAAATCAAAAGGCAATATTTTAAGTTTGGGACCACTTTTTAAAAAGGGATATGAAATCCATATAAAAGATTATTGTCTTTAGCTTAAAGATCAACATGCTCAGTTGATTACTAAGGTGCTTATGTTGAAAAATAGAATGTTTATATTGAATATCAAGACAATTGAAGCAACATTTTTAAAGATGAATGTAAGAAATGAAGCATGACATTGGCATATGAGATTCAGACACTTGAATTTTGACATACTTAAAGCTTTGAGAGATTTACATGGAGAGTTCATATCCAAAGAGTTCTATGATTTCTATGAGTTATATGGAATTTTTCATCCTCTAACAGTCTCATGATCACCCCAACAAAATAGAGTAGCTGAGAGGAAGAATAGAACTATTCTTAATATGGCTCGATGTATGTTGAATGCTAAAAACTTGCTTAAACAATTTTGTGTAGAAATTGTTCCTTTTTGCAGTCAATTTGTCAAACTGGTCTTCCACAAGAAATGTTAAAGACCAAACACCACAGCAGGAGAGTGGATTGAAGCCTAGTATTGCTCATCTATGAATTTTTTAAAGCATTGCATATGCTCATGTATCGCAACAAGAAAGATCCAAGTCAGATGATCGCAATGTTAAGTATGTATTCATTGGTTATGATAAGAATTCCAAAGGCTATCGATTGTATAACCCAAGCAAAGAAAGGATTGTTATGAGTAGAGATGTTGAATGTGATGAAGAAGTAACATGGGATTATGAAACAAAAGAAGAAAACACCTATGAGTTTTTCCTATACTTTGAAGATAAGGAGAAAGAAACCACAACAAATATTCAAGAAAACTCCACCTCTCTTTCTCCTAATACAACTCATTCTCTATCTTCATCAAAGCATGGAGAAGGTGTCAGTGATGGGGAATACAAATGAGGAGTATTTTTTATATCTATTAAAACATAGAAGAAATCATTGATTTTGATGTGAGTAATTTATTTTATCCTTTCATGGACAGTGAGCCTTTAAATTATGTCTAGGAGGTTGAAAATGATGAAGAAGAAGAGGAATATATACTATTCATGGCAAAAGTGGAAAGTGCACAGAGTGGAGAAGATGTTTAGTTCTTTGATAGTGGTTGATCAAATCATATGATAGGCATTCGAGCACTGTTTAATTAATTAGATGAAAGCTACAAAATTAAAGTTAGGCTTGGGGATGACAAGCAAATGCAAGTTTAAGGTAAAGGTATTGTGACACTTAGTAATGGGAAAGGAAAAGTAAAGCATATCTATAATGTTTTCTTTACGCCAAGCCTGTCTCACAATCTATTAAATGTAGGACAATTGATGTTTAGTGGATACTTAGTGTTGTTTGATAAATCTTCGAGTGTGATCAAGAATAAGGAAACAAATCAGAATGTGGTTGAGATCAACATGACGTGAAACAAATTATTTCCTATGGAGCTATCAAATTTTAAGAGTCATACAATGGTAGTCAAGAAAACAAATGAGGCCAAATTATGGCATCAAAAGTATAGGCATCTCATTCTTAAAAGGATGAAGTGACTTCAACAAAGTGAAATGGTGTGCGGAATACCTTCACTTGGCTCACCGGATGTTTGTGGGGTCTGCATATATAGAAAGCAAAGCAAGAAGCCTTTTCCTACTGGAGACTCATGGAGAGCACCTTGCAATCTTAACCTTATTTATGCAGACGTGTGCTACCCTATGAAGACAGAATCCTTTGGAGGAAGTCAATACTTTATGCTTATAATTCATGATCATAGTCGTATGAATTAAGTGTATTTCTTACATAACAAAGCAGAGACATTTGAAGCCTTTAAAAATTTTAATCTTTCGTTGAAAAAAACTGGAAATATGTTAAAGCTTTGAGAACAAATCGAGGAGGGGAATTCACGTCATAAGCTTTCAACTCATTTTGTGAGGAGCATGGCATGCCCAGAGAACTTACTACCCCATACACTTCATATTAAAAAAGAGTGGTTGAACGAAAGAATTGAATTGTCGTAGTGATGGCATGAAATATGTTGTAGGAAAAATGTTTTCCCGACTAGTTTTGGGGTAAAGATGTTGCTACAGCTATCTATATATTAAATATTTCTCCAACAAGAGTTGTTTTCAATCAGACTCCATATGAGGTATGGACTGGAAGGAGAGTTGTTTTCAATCAGACTCAATATGAGATATGGAATGGAAGGAGACCAAGGGTAAGTCATTTAAGAGTTTTTGTTTGCATTGCTTATACTCTCAACAACTCACCAATTCGCAGCAAATTAGATGAAAAGTTCATTAAATATATTTTTGTTGGCTATTGCATAAAGTCACAAGCATACAGGCTTTATGATCCTGCAAGTGGAAAGGTAATCATTAGCAGACATGTGTTTTTCAACGAAGAAGGGAGATGGGCATGGCATGAAGGTGAGGAAGGAACAATTCAATTTGAGGATATTCTAGATGATGAGGGACCACAAAATGATATCAATGATCCTTCAGCTCCACCAACTACACCTTCAGAGTCCACTATCCCATTACCCTCAGTGCCTAATTCACCTGTTTCTGGCAACACATCCTCAGGGTCACAAAATTCAACGGATGAGGAAGCCCCACAGAGGTTCAGATCCTTGCAAGATATATATGCAATAATGCTAGAGATATATGTAGTAGACCCAAGCAGCTATATAGAAGTAGCAGAAAAGGTTAAATGGAGAAAGGCAATGGAAGAGGAGCTTATGGCAATTTAAAGAAGTGACACTTGGGAGCTAGTTGATCTTCCCAGAAACAAGAAGGCTATTGGAGTTAAATGGGTCTTTAGAACTAAATTCAACGCAGATGACAGTATACAAAAATATAAAGCACGATTTGTTATAAAGGGATATACATTATAACAAGGAATAAATTATGAAGATACCTTCTCTTCCGTTGCAAGATTTGAAACTATAAGATCTGTACTTGCTATTCAAAGAAAGGAAGAGAAAGGATACAAGCTAAAAAAGGCACTCTATGGTTTGAAATAGGCTCCTCGATCTTGGTATAGATAGATTGACTCATATTTCCTTCAAAATGGATCCAAAAGGAGCAAGAATGAGTCAACACTCTATAAAAGGAGAGAAGGTAACAATGTTCTCATTTTTAGTCTTTATGTGGATGATATGATATACATGAGCTTGTCTTCCCTTTTTATCCAGCTATTTCGAGATAGCACGAGTAAGGAGTTTGAAATGTCAGATTTAGGTTTGTTGCATTATTTTCTTGGAATAAAAGTGAAGCAGGTTGAAAGTGGTATTTTTATATCACAGACGAAGTATGCAACAGATCTACTGAAAAGATTTCATATGTTAAACTGTAAGATGGCAGCCACACCTATGAATATAAATAAGAAGCTACATATGGAAGATGGTATAGAACCAGCCAATGAGCAAATGTATAGGGGTCTTGTTGGAGGGCTCATCTACTTAACACATATAAGACCTAATATTACATTCTCAATTGGTGTTGTCTCAAGGTTTATACACTTTCCCTTGAAGCATCACTACAAAGCAGTGAAAAGGATCCTACACTAAGTGGCTAGAGCTATTGATTATGGAATTTGGTATAAATGCAAGCCATTTTGCAAATTGGTTGGATACACTGATAGTGACTGGGCAAGCTGCATGGAGGACAGGAGGAGCACCTTAGGTTATGTATTTAGTTTTAGAGCAGGTGCAATCTTATAGAGTTCAAAGAAGCAAGCAAACACTGCTTTATCATCTTCAGAAACAGAATACATGACTGCTACATCCTCAGCTTGTCAAGTAGAATGGTTGAGAAGAGTGTTGGAAGCCTTGGATAGAAACAAATTGAAGCAATTGTGATGTATTGCGACAATAAGGCAATTATAGCCATGACAAAGAACCCACTATACCATTGGAGAACTAACTATATAGACATTAGAGATCTTTTTGCAGAGAAAACAATAGTTCTGCAATATTGTAACATCAATGAACAATTTGTAGACATTCTAACAAAGTCCTTACTGAGAGAAAAGCATGAGTATTTACAGTCACTGCTTAGAGTATGTGTTTTTGGATTAAAGGGGAGTGTTGAAAATTGATCCAAATTTTTAGGCACTTGATTCCATCAAAGTTGTTGTTGAAGACTTACATAATCTGTTGTAACAGTTGCAACGTTTTTACCTATTCTTTTGTTTTCTGTTATGCACGTTAGGTATTGCTCCTAGAATAGCCGAAGCCTATTTTTACTTTGTTACCCTTATGTAAAGCTTATAAAAAGGCTTCCCTACATGAATAAAATTGCAGTAGTGAAAGAAAAAAACTGAGTCTTTATGCGTTAGTGTGTAAGTTTGTCTCAATCTGTGAGTGTGTGGTTTCTTTGGTTCAACAATATTAATAAAGCTTTTGCTTTAGTTCTGCAATAAAAAAGACAACTTAACTTAGGAATTCAATCTTCTAATACAATTGAGATGCCTTTATATACCTTACTCATAAAGTTTGTTTCTGATTAATATGTCTCTCATAGAAAATCTAACAATTCTACTGGTGGAGCAAGCAAACCATTGCGCATGTTCTGTGGACTCTCTGGATATACCACAGAAAAAAATGTTATAAAAAACATGGCTTTTCTCTAGGATTCAAATGCAAACCTAAATTAGTGAATTTCATAAACTATATTGGCAGTTCTATGCCTGCAAATTATAGTCCTAATTTGCAAATTCAACCATATATTCTAGAAATTTTGTCTCTATTGTAGTTCTTTTGTCAAGAACAAGATAATATGTGCAGAAATGGATGTACATGCACTTACCACAAGGATTCACCACTTCTACTCTTAATCAGGTTTGCAAAATGCAAAAATCCCTATGTGGTTTAAAGCATGCCAATTTGATAATGGTATGCAAAACTTACCAAGACCCTAATTGCAAAAGGCTTTGTTCAAGGAAGCTCATATCCTTCTCTATTTGTTAGGGCCACTGGTGGTATATTTCTAGTTTTGGTAATTTATGTTGATGATGTTATAGTGGTGGGAAACGATCATAATGCCATCTCATATATTAAATCTCGCCTTCATCAACAGATCAAGATTAAGGATTTGGAAGAGCTACATTATCTTTTGGGGACTTGAAGTAGTTCGTACTTCCATTGGGATTCCTTGGGTCTAAATCATTATCTATTCCAATTACACCTGGCACACGACTGTCATCTACAAGTGGTACTCCCTTGTTAGATATCAAATTTTATAATCTTCGTTACTTATTAGATGATCTGCATATCACTTACTAACAACCTACTGCATGGTTTTGTGACAATCAATTTGCAATTCAAATTGAAAATAATTAAATATTTCAAGAGCGTACAGAACACATTGAACTAGATTGCCATATTGTTTGTGAAAAACTCTTCGCCAGAGTCATCAAGCTTCTTCCTGTGTCAACTAAACATTAGTTGGCATACATCTTCACCAAGCCTCCGTTTACCTCTCTTAGGTCTAAGATGGGCTTGCAAAATTTGTACGCGCCAGCTTGCAGTGTAAAAAATATATGGCGTAATGTTTATAACCCAAATTTTCTATAAGCCCATATTTGCACTTGGTTTAGGGTTTTCTTAGTTTAATACTATATTAAATCTTTACCGTTAATTTAGTACTTGATGGATGTACAAGATTTAATGTCAACAAAGAAGTGTATATAAACTAGTCTTCTTTCTACCCTAATAAAGTACAGACAAAACAAATACAGAACATAGGTATTTTTACATTGGGTTATCCATCAAGCCATCTGTTATAGAAAGCGGGTTAAGAAAGAGAAACTAGTTTGTGATTGTTGAAAGATTTCTTTCTACATTATGACGAATTCTACTCAAGGTAAGTGATTTATTCGCGTCATCTATATGGTTATTATTATATTCAAGATCTGAATAGGCACGAATGATTTACGTATGATTTATGATTCATGTATGATTTATGTCTTTGATGTTTCAATAATCAAGAATAAAAAATTTACATGATATCAAAGCCTAGGATTTTGAATAGATAATAATTCTTAGATTATTGTTTTGATAATTGTTTCAATTATGATGTTTATAAAAATTATGATTTTAGGGTTTTGTTTAAAGAATATTTTTTCCTTAAAAAAATTGATGCAGTCGTAAACAGTTATGAGTGTTTGTCTGTGTGTCTCTTTACTTCTCTCTCTGGACGTTGCTTCCTTTTTATGCTTAGTTTGCTTGTAACCGTTCGTGCGTTTCTTTATTTCTCTGGTTTTGGGATTTGGTTTAAAGAAGCAAATAGCATTTCTCAATTCCAGTCAAGAGCGTTTCTCAGAGAGAGATACAGAAGTTTGACAACAATGAAGAGGGGCCCACGTTGCTTTTGTTTTTATTTATGTTTGTTTGTTTGTTGTTGCATACCTTGGATTTAGCATGAGACTGCAGGATCAAAGAACCATTTGACTTGCATATTACTATGAATATTCGGGATTTTTGTTCATCTGTTAAACGCTTTGTACGTTATATGTTCAATGCTTTGTGTGTGGTTCAATGAGCGGCTCTTGTGCCAATATCCATACTGTAAATATTGTGTTTTCAATTGGAAAATTACAGCCTTGATCCATGAAGTTTTGATGATAGAAGAATTGATTTTAAAGTTTTGATTTCTTACATTTTGGTCATATTAATGATATTTTGACCTATAATCAAAATTTTAATTTTAATTTCAACTTATGGATGTATTATTATTATTATTATTATTATTATTATATTTTTCATATTATATTTATCAATATTTATATTTTTAGTAACCAAATATATTTAGAAATTAATTGATATTGATTTAATTTCTCATTATTTTTAGAAAAGCTTATAAGATTTTCAACTTATGAATTATGTGTATTGCTAAATATATATTAAAATGTATAAACTTTTAATTTAAAATTTATTGATATTATTTAAACTTAAGATATTAGATTTAAATATGAATATATAAATAAATAAAAACATAATTAAATATTCGTAATAGTAGAAAATGAGAAAATTGTTAACCCCATCCAATGGGTTACTTCCTATTGTTATTATCCTCATTTCTTTTATTTATAGGATTTATGCGATTATCTTTACTTAATATTATAATTTTTATAATAAACTAATATTTATTATAAAATAATTTAATTCACAATCCATAAAAAAATCAAGTGTTTCAATTTTCTTAGGAAACATAATTATTTAACATATAATTAATTTTTTATAATTATTACTAAATATAAATTTAATAAAAAAAACATGATGAAATATTATAAAATTAAATTTTGACAGTGTAAAAAATAATATTTAATATTTTGATATAAATTATTTATAATAATTGATAGTAAACTATTATAAATAAAATAAAAATAAAAATATTATAATACCTGCATTAATAAAATTAGGGTTAATTATAAAATAAATCTTAAATTTTACTCAATTTCGCAATACTAGTCTAATTTTTAAGATGTGACACTAAAATACCGTAACTTTCAATTTGTTACAAAAAATCCAAATGTTTTCTGTCAACGTCGCAGACATGGCAAACTATGTCTGATTTTTTACATGCCACATGTCTAACACGTGGCCTAATTGTTTTGAACTCATTTATTTAAAAATCAATTAAAGTAACAGTAAAAGTAAATTAAATTAAATTAAATACTAATTAATTAAAACAAAATCTAAATGATATTCAATTACGAACTGTTTTCTTTGTTCTTCATTTTTCAGATACAACTCTCATCTCTTGTGATTGCATGTGAATTCAAGAGACAACTCTCCTCTCTCTTGCGATTGTGTGTGAAGTGTAAATAACTTTTTGTTTTCTTCATTCTTGAGTATTGATGATACAACTCTTGTGATTGCGTGCAATTATTATGTGAACTGTCGCTCTCTTATGATTGTGAGTGAATTGTCACTCTCTTTGGATTGTCACTATTGTGTTGTGGTTGGGTGCAATTAGGAGTGTCTTCTACGATTGGGAGGTGAATTTATCTAAACCTAAGTTAGATTGTTACTGTTTACGTCTACTTAGTAGAGTTTATGGCTAAAGCTCAAGAGGAATGGGTGATTATGAGGGTGAATTTGTTGTAATACACCCGTGTAATTGTTTTCTATACTTGAAAGTTGTTTCAATCTTAATCTAATGGTGAAATTTATTAATGGACTGCTATGCTTCTTACAGTATTTCTGGTTAGAGTGCATAAAATAGGTGATATTGTTTAACATTTTTCAACTTCATATGTACTATTACTAGAACTAGATGGCGAAACATTAAGAAATTTGAATTCACTTGGTCACCATTTACTGCAAGTTCTTTCAAAGAACATATGTTTCCTGAATTCAATGTTGTTGATATTTTTAGGATTTGTTAAGACTCAACCCTATTCTGTTCAATTTTATTGAAGAATGTTCAAGAAAATAATGCAGAGCATATGGTGAAATATTAGTTGTAAAACTTGTTTTCTTTTGTTAGGAAATTTCCTTGATGATCTATGATTTTGAACAGTTCAAAGTTGTGAATAATTTTCTTATTTAGCCTTGCGAAGCAAGTTATGTATTGACTAGTTGCAGAAACTATCTAAGTTGGATGGAAGGTGGTTAAACTTTGTTTTTAGTTTATTGTAGAGGTTTTTAAAGTCATTGTATTCATTTATGGAAGAGAAAGAAGCTTGGATTGTAATCAAAAGTTGATTCCTATAGGATCTCCTATTAGGTTCCCATTTAAGTAAAGAAATATGCTATGCCTAATGAGATCTCTTGTGGAGTGTCTTGATCTTCAAGTAGGATATTTTTTCTCAATTTTATGGTCTTTGTTGCTGTAACATTATACTTTCTTTCATCATAAGCAATATTTAGATTTGTAATGAATACCACTTTTGTTTCTGCTATCTGTGTATTAGTGCTCTAATTTATGTATGTGCTTGGATTAATTTTTACTTTGTCAACCTACTAAAAACATTGCTTTGCCCTGATACATGTCCATTTGACGGTGCATTTTTCCTTGTACTACAACTATTGTTTATACCTTTCTCTTATACGTCATTCATTTCTATTCTATTAATTACCATAAAAGAGTGACTTTGTAGAGCAATTTAGCATGTTCTAAGAGGCTCATTCACCTTTCCCTTTTACCAATTTTATGCAAAATACAAAAGATAATCCTCCATACAATACACTATTCATTAGCAATCTCGAAGAGACTATCAATGAAGAGGAATTTAGGGGTCTTTCTAATGTGTAAGAATGTTTTAGCTCTAGCTAGCTTGGTGACTATTTGATGCATTAATGAAATGTTGTTTAAGATCCTCGAAGTGCTTGGGATTTAAACAAGGACCGTGATAAAGGATGTAGTCTTTCAACATGCATCCACTTTGCTTCC
>JAOQMM010000171.1:17340153-17363788 GCA_027563515.1 Erythroxylum platyclados | reverse complement strand
CAAGAATATTCAACAAAATACTAATAATAGTCATGTCCTCATATGTCATTTTACACATAAGCAGCTAATACTAAACAGCTAATTTTACCAAACATCTTTAATAAACAACTAATACAATCAGCTGGTCAAATCAGCTGATAGAATCAGCTAATAGCTAATGCAATCAGCTGACTGCCAAACAGGGCTTTGTCTCCTTTGTGATGTACCATATATGTTGAATTGGGTTTTGCCGGTTTAACACTTAACGAAGAGGCTTGTAAGGCAAAGGGAGGGTCAGAGTCTGGCTGATGCATGGCTCATCGCTGCAGTAGGGATTAAGATTTTTGGTTTTATTCAATGGGAAGTTCCATTATCTGCTTCACTGCTTTAAAGTTTACCGTCTCCCAAGCTCTCATGATTGTTCAATTTTTACTCAATTCGTGGGGTTGGTTACAATTCCATGATTTGACTCCATCTGCAAAATGAAATAACTGCAGTAGAAGTTGGTTTGACCTGATGTAAACTCGGTTATAATTCCATAGTTTTGAGTACCCTCGATATCTCCTTTTTCACCTTGAGGATAGACCTTGACCTGGTGTCTTTAATGTCATAGCAGAATTACAACAGCAAACAAAGGTTCCTCTAATCGTGTTAACTGGTGACAATGAGTCAAGTGCCTGGACAGTTAGCAAGAGCTGTGTCGTCAATGAAGCTTACCGCCGCTTAAAACCTGAGGACAAGCTCTATCACGACAAGAGACATGGGTGAGTTCTTCAACTTCTGTTGTGACTTAATTGCATTGGTATCATGTGAACTATGGATATGTTAAATTCCTTATTTATGCTCTCCCTGCTGTAAGTATGTCCCATTGGAGCATTGCTTATTAAGGAAAAGAACAAGGCGTGATATGTTTCATGATTGCGCCAAGTCCTTGATTATGCCTATTCGTAACTTGTGATTATTGCCAAATCTGCATCACATGACTGTATACGCACTCTAAATGATCCAACTTGATACTGGCGCCAGGATTTATCATTATCCCACAACCTGGAGCTACACTATCTAACAAAGTAACAAAAAGAATTGTTTTGTCTCCTCTTATGGAACATGCAAGTTTGCATCCCGGTGTCTGAAGTTGGTTTGGCCATTGCTGTGGGATCATGCAAACTGTTAAATTAGTTCAAGTGGAAAGAGTGACTGCTAAGTACTAAACCTCAACTACCTTCGACATAAAAACTCTCGACCAAATCGATCCCTATACATAAGCTTGGAGTGAGATTCAGCACTTGATGCGTGCGGTAAAACTGTCATAGTTGCATTTAGGCAACAAGTACGCGTACATGCCGTTAAATTGGCCTTGTCTTCAGGCTTTTTTGATCTCGTCCTCTCCGAGAAGAACAGATTCAATCTCATTTAAACTAGTTGAGGACGACGAATTGATTAAAGCTAATGTGAAACTAATACAACGATTATGGGCCAAGACATTTCTGATTTTTGTTTATACGATTTTTTGTTTCTTGCAGAGTTTTTCATGAGAAATCAGCACCTCAAGCATCAAGAGTTCATGCCCCGAACATGCTTTTGACTGTTTTTCCGTTTTCCAGTAGAATTTGGAAACTTCCCAACGTCATCGTCTCTCTACTCTCAACTTTCGCCCACTGTACAATAACGAAAATTATTCCCAAAAGAAGAGCAAAAAGAAAAAACAAAGGTCCAGTCTTTCCCTATCTTTTCTCTTTACTCTGTTCAGTTTCATCAAACTCCCTCTTCTCGCTCGCTCATTCGCTATTCACTACTCAATTTTACCCACCCCAATACGATTCATTGCAACATTCCGAAACCCATCTCCGGCCGCCGCCCGATAGCACATACTACCAACCCCACCACCATTCTGCTCCATCATATAATTCCTCACTTCTCTCCTTATCATCTCCTGCATAACCGCCATCAACTCTGCATTAAAACTCATAAACCCTGTCCCCGTACCACCATTGACTGGCTGCAATGGAGCAGAAATCGGAGCTAGACACGAAGCTTGAACTGGTTTCACCGGGGGTAAGGGAGAAACTTGATTTGACTCGTGTACACAGGTAGGCATTGACTCAGAAGCTCTCGTGGACACCTCCGACGAGTCGGCACCAGGAAGAGACAAGCAGAGTGATGTCAAGGGGTCGTTGTTGTTAGAAGACGACGTCGTCTCAACAGGAGGCATAACAACTCCAGTCCTCGCCACAGGTCTATACACGTGAGAAGACGACAAAACGGCAACACTCGAATCGCTGACATCAGATCCCGACGGACTTCCAGGATTCATACTAACACCGCCCGACGATCTCTTAAACGGCGGCTCAGAACCGCCATCCTCCGCCGACGAACTCGTCATGCACTTGCGCTTAAGGGTGGAGTTCCAGTGGTTCTTAATCGCGTTATCGGTACGGCCGTTGAGGAGACGCGCAATTGTGGCCCACTTGTTACCAAACCGCGCGTGGGCGCGTACGATAGTGTCGTCCTCCTCGGGCGTAAAGGCGCGATGCTCCACCTGGGGCGAGAGCTGGTTACACCACCGGAGGCGGCAGGACTTGCCGGAGCGGCCCGGAATGGATTTACTGATCAAAGACCAGTTTCTAGGACCGTGCTTTTGAACAAGCTTCTGCAACGCTTCGTCTTCCTCGGGGCTCCATGGTCCTTTGATCCGATCCATTAAATATACGTTTTTGCTAGAAAATGTACAGAGAAAGAGAGAGCGAATTTGGGTTTAAAGCTTACAGAGAATTGTAAAGGCTGTACATATAAATGAATCTGTAGGCGTGCAAGTGATATTTATACGTGTGAAGGGAAGAGGAGAAGGTGACCGGAAGGGGAGGTGAAAAGGAGGGGAATTTCGAGGCAAGCGGTTAGGGTTGGGATACAGCTGGCAACGGACACGCGTCACTTCCTACACTACTCACTCCTCTCTTTATCTGCCTATGTATTGCTCTCTTTCCGTTTTTCCTACTTTATTGCTGTACTTGCGGTTGAAGGAGCGTGCCCTGCACTGTCCGCTACTTTTCTGCTCTTTTGTTTAGTTTTGTTGGAGTGGAGCGGATACCTCCAATCATTTTAACGGAGCGCTCTACTTGATTTTTGTTTGGATTCAAATTTTAAAACTTCGCTCAAACAGTACAAGGGATTGGAAATATCTATTATGTACATTTAAGGAGTTATCCAATTTCCACGTAAAACATTAATTGAAGCAGACTTGTCTATTTATTACACTTTTGAATGAGATGTGAGGTACACGCTCCTGAATGCCGTGTGAGATGGAACGGAAGTATTCCACAGGAAGATAAATTTTGCCATAATTGTTCGCTTCCTGGTTTGGAAGTTATCGGACAAACAAACAGAAACCTTCGCTAATATATATATATATATATATATTATTAAGATGTTAATAAATTTTTATTTATAAAATACGTTTTTGTCTGATGGTAAAAGGCTGAGAGCAACCCCCTTTGACTGAGAACGCGCCAGGCTGTATACCATTTTTTCCGTTTAATGTATACTTTAAAATTTTCCATGAAAGACAAAGACATGCTGAGTTGGCACAAAACGACAAGAATGGTCGCCGAATCGGATGACCACTCATTAATTTTTTTTTAAAAAAGATATGATTTTCGCTTGTCAAATCCAGCCAGCCTGTAAGCCTGCCACCACTACCACCTTCAACGGCCTCCTTTCGCCTCTCACGCCGACAACTTCCGGTCACCACTATGTCCCTCTGAAGCCCTTTTTGGGTTAAACGGTTAAACTTGTTTTAGATCACTTAAATATTATTCAATTTTTATAATTAGTATAACTGTTATACAATTTAAAAACTAAAATAAAAGTAAATAAAACTTAAGAGATTTTAATTAAAAAAATTAAATAGAAGGTGTTGAATGTAATAAATGTCGCCCTTTCTGGTGCTCGTACATCGTACCTACCATATAGGCATGTATTGGTCCTCTTGTCTTTTGTTGATGCTGTAATGTAGATATTTTATGAAGGCTACCTCTTTTCTTCTTTCTTTTCCTTTCTTCTTTTATTTTCTTTATATCGCTACTTGTCTCTGTTCTTTCAGTAAGGTTCTTTATATCGCTAATTGTCAAGCATAATATGAATTAAGATGTTATAACTCCACTTTTTTCGTGCAAGTGGGGCAGAAAAACACTAAAGTAGTTAAGCATACCTTATCGCGCAGCACATAATTAATGAAGTTTATGATTTAGTGGTGAAAATATAATATATCAAGGTGAAAAAATAAATTTTATATTGTGATTTGTGAATGGTCGGTCATGGTGTCTCTACATAAACGAGTCGGGCGTCGCAATCAAAATCTGCAATTGCTCTTGCTTGTGACACGTATTTGAAGACAATAATAGTATCGGAAAACGTGAAGGCAAGTGAGAAGTGGATAAGAAACGGCAAGAAAGCGGCTCAGTGAGATTAAACTCTGCCACATTCATGTGGACAACTATTCGGATGAACCCTACAACATTAAAGCATTACATGTCAATGGAAGTTTATAATATTTCTCTATTAAATATTAAAAGAATTACCGTACAACTGAATAATAATACGCAATAAATTGAATTATTAATAAATGTGACAATTTAATATGTACAAAAAAATTAAATAAATGAAAGCATTAACAAACGTTTACTACGAAAACGACTTTAACTTCTTACTTTAAAAAGGAAAATATTTATACAATTTAAAAGAAAGATTAAGGATATACATGCTATCGCTTTTCTTTTTTTATGTGATTCATTTTTTAAAAATTTATTAATTAATAATAAAATTATTTATTATTGAATTTTTTAAATTTTAAATTATAATCTTTATTATTAATACTTAGTTAAAATCTCGTCTAATTAAGAAATCTGAAAATATTTAAAAATAAATAACCTTACCACTATGTAATAAAGAGAGGTAAGTGAAATTTATACAAGTGATGTTAATCAAGGGACCACTTTAGAGAAAAGGGCCATAAAAAAGTGAAGAGGGAGATCCGGGAAATCGTACCGCAGTTTCTACTTTCTAACAGTAACATGAGACAGCTGTCAACTGCCGACTGACTCGCATTTGGATTTATTTATCTTCGGATTATTTGTAGGATTTTTTTTTTTTTTTGGTACCGTCCACTACCATTACATGCGGGAAGGATTAAGGAGACCTTATCACGTGCTTCGGCCTCACCTGAAGGAGACACACGTGCCACCTGCTTCCTCCGGACCAGGTGACCAGCAACGCACTTTGACCTCTGATTTGAATTGCATTGATCTCTTAATTTCCGTGTCATTAAATATTGTGAGATGTTTTGATTTTTGTACGTAATAAAAATGCATTATAATTTTATTAATTATATAAATTAATAATTTTAAATTTAATTAATTAACAATATTTTAATAATAAAATAAATTCATCCATAAAATTTAAAATTTAAAATCTAATTCTTTAACAACATTAAGGACTTCTCTTTCACTTGATTCAACTGAATATTTATTTTTCTTTTCCTACGACAATATAATTACTAAATTTTAGAGAACGTAATTATCAAACCTTTATTTGGTATCTTCTAAAATTAAGGTTCAAATCATCTATTTTAATTATTTTATTCTTACCTTATTTTATAAATATTCATTTATTTACTTTAGGTTTTACTTATTTATTAATTGAATAAATAAATGCTTTATAAAATATAGTAAAAATAAGATAAACGGTAACAAATAATCTGTTACCCAAAATCGAGAGGCCCGCTAATGAGTGAATTATTAGAACGGACTTGGAAGCACGTGGAAAACGAGAGATCATTGGTAACCGCGTCAACGAATTGACAAATGTGACAGTTTTTACAGAGGACATTTATATATATATATAAAAAAAGGAGCTTGAATAAGACCACTCACACACGCGTTGAATTCTAACAGGCACCACGTCTGTACTAGAAATGTGATACTTCAACTTCAGACACACGCGTAGCTATATTATCACCGCTCATGTTCGGTTCCTGAACCCTGACCCTCAACTTTTTGTTTTTTTTTACCGGCCCGCCACGTCATCAAGGTTCTACTCTATAAATGGACCCCACAGGAATTTTGTCGTGTTTTACCTTGCGTGGCACATAGAGTTATTGTTTATTTTTTGAAAGAAAATTGAAAATGATGTTCCCTTTAGATTTTACATTTTAGAACCGTCAATGAGATAAGCGAAGCGAAGGGGGTGGGTGGCCACGTCACGTGTAACTTTGCCAGCTATAACGCATTGATCTAATTGTCCCTTTTGATATTTTTATTTTTATTTAATATGAATGAGACAGGATCTGGCATTGTAGGTACACTTGGGATGATAAAATAAAATATCCCATGATTCCCGCTACTGTAAGCCGTATGTATCTATCGTACCGTTTTTTCTCTTTCCCTTTGCTTTTATTTGCTTTTTGGCAGTTTCGTGCAGTTCTGCTTTTCTTCTGTTCTTTATTTTCTGTTAAAGGTGGTGGAGTTGAATTTGCCTGCGTAAATAATTTTTTTATTTCGATATAAATTCCCTTTTTTCCTTGTTGGACTAATTGATAAATTAACGGGAATATCATGTAATAACTAAATAAAACGTAACTGAAAAATATATTACCAGCAAACAAAAGTCTGATGTAGTTAGGCCTGCTTTTAGATAAGGGAAAAAAAGATATATATTCAAGTCTATTTGTATAAAGAATAAAATAAACCCTACTTTTAACTCTTATAAAAAATAAAATAAGACAAAATATAACTCATTATTAACTCTTATAAAAAATAAAATGAGACAAAATATAGTCCACTCTTGATCGTCATAAAGAATGAAATGAAACAAAATATGGTTTATTTTTAATCCTTACAAAGAACAAAATGAAGCAAAATAAGATCTACTCTTAATCTTTATAAAAAAGAAAATGAAATAAAATAGAGTCTCTTCTTAACACTCATAAAAAACTTTTTATGCTTTACCAAAAAACTATAAAATGTTAAGAACAACCCTAAATGTAGCCAACCTAACATACCCAAAGTGTAATAGAAAATTGAGATTAAATACGATAAAGAATCAAATTTTGAAAAAAAAATGTGTAAGATAATTAAATTCGAGTTTAGGTTTATGTAACTAAATATTCATTTATTTATATAAAACTAAATTAAATAACAAATGTAATTTAAATATTTTAGTTTAATTATCACATCTCACACTTGACTATCTTGAAGAATTCGGATAAAAATTCAAACCCAAAATCTTAAAGAAATTCCCTCGTAGTGTCTGGCGTTCGACAATCCTCAAAGAGTATATAATTTATCTTGACTTTGAGGGGTTAGCTGACATTATTCTCTTCTTTCCTTTCGTTTAATACTTTGGGGGAACAAGTTAGGTGAGACGTGTCCCATGTCAGTTTATGATAGGTAATAAGGCATGTACCTGTATAAACTATAAATGCACTCTATAACATTGATGCGTGTAGTCTTTTCTGCTCTTTATTTGCATATATAAAAAGTGCGATTTGGCAGAGCCGTGTATGTCCTTGAAACGGCGTCTACCGAAACCCAAGATTTGAAAACGTAAAACGGATACAGTCCGTTGCTTCACGTCTCCGTCAATAGACGGCCGACAGCCGACTTGATTATTCTCCGTCCAACTTCAATTATACAAATATAAAATTTACGTTAACAGCGAGGGAATATATAAGACTTTACTTTAAACGTGCTCTAATCATTCTAACCAGTTACTGTATGTTTTCGTCTATTTAAAAGAGTTCTCGTTATTCTATAATTACAGTGTTTCATCAGTATCTATCAATCCATCTAATTTATAAGGATCTTAGTTATTAAATAAATGTATGCTCATATAATAAGATAAGCATAGAATAATAAAAACAGATAATTTATTCATTTTAAAGAAAATGGATGCAGTCAGTCCGTTAATCTGTCCTTTTGTTTTAGGTGATATGCTTTATAAAGTTAATTACTCTTTTGGATCTTTTGATTAGTTACTAACAAACACCAAACACTTTTCCCAAATGAAAGATGCTCAAGAATATGATTGAATATTTATGTTCGAGGATCACCTTCTCTAGTTTTTCCTTCTTTATTCTCAACCCAAACTTACAGGGCTATCTGCTTTGTCAAGTTAAATGCATATGCTATAGAACAAATTCCTCAGCGGTTGATGCATTGGCCCTTATCTGGAGGGTAGGAGGAGATGTATGAGGATATGCGTAATTCAGATGTCTTTATGTGTCCTAACAATCCTACATGAATTTGAAGCCCCACATTCAATTTACATGTCCCGGTGGAGGTACTAGTACGACGGATAATCATGGACAAAAAGTCATCCAAGGCAGCAAATGGGTGATAGGCATGCAGTTGCCATGACTAGTGGACGTAGGAACAAGCAAAAGCAAGTTCATTCTTGGCCTAGAGAGTCGCGCAATGCAAGTAATAATTGTCCTTGAGGCAATTGACTAGTAGTACTGTAGTAGAAGCAAACAAAACAGTATATGAAGTTTCGAGTTTTATTTTATAACTTGATTGAGCCAAATTTGACATACACTACTCGTAGTTCTATCTATCCAATACAAGGGTTCCATGACATAATCTTCAAAACGTCCTTTTATTGTTGTGATTATGCAAGATTGGTCATAGCCACCCAATGAAATGGGCTTTTTTGTCAAAAGTGGTGGAGCCCTGTGTCTCTGTTTCATATGGCCTGTGGTTAGGTCAGAGGTCATTTTCTTTTGCAGCCTTAAAGCTGCTTTGAATGGCCTCATCAATTTAGACTCAAGATGCTAATTGGAATTCATCGTAATTTTGTGTTCTATTATCTCCTGATTTCATATTCCAGTGAGCATTCCACTTCAAAGTTTAGCTGGCGTGTCCAACTTATCCAGTAACATGTTTAGCACTTATTACCTTGTTCTTTTTGCGTCTTTAATCTATAATCTCCTAATCTAGTAACCAATGTATATTTATCACGATAACAACATAATCTACCAAACCCTTATTATCTCTTTGTCAATCAAACATGAAACTTTGAGCTTTTATACTCAATTATACCCATAATCTTTAGTATTAGAAGCTGTTTGAAGAGTCTCTCTACCAGCTTAACCACCCCGGACGGCAATTGTAACCAACTTTTGTCAAGATACGGTTAAATGGGTTGGACGGTGGGTGTGGTTCTCGTGGGGCATTATTATTTCAGTTTTTTCTACGTCTCTTACAGGAAATTTGTTTGTGTGATGAGGAAATGTAGGGCCTTATCTGTTAAGGTGGTTGAGTGCTTATGGCTTACTGGTCCTTTTCTAATTTATTAAGGGGCTTGTCATTTTGTATTTAATGTTTTTAAATTTTTGTATTCCTTACTTCTTTATTTTTTTCGGTTAAATGGATATTGACCCGCAACAACCCAATTATTGTAGGCTCATGTTTGAAATATGCTTTTGATCGTCATGAAGCTGGAAAATGGGACTCTGGTAGGGATGGAAATAGGACAACTAATGGGCTGATCCTACTAATTTTTTAAAAATAAATTTTTAAAATTGAAAATATAAAATAAAAGTTTTTTAATTGAGTCCGGGTCTTGGTTCCTGTAAGCTTAGGGCTACCTGAAACCAAACTCTTCTAAGCAAAACAATGCTTAGAAGAATTGAACCTCAAACTGGTCTAGTGTAATCTAGGCCCATAAGTCGACCTATTGTAATCCCTAAACTCTTGTTGACTCAGTCTTGAATTGAAAGTTATGAACAAATAAAACTTGGTTTAATTTCAATCCATTTTTTTTAATAATATTGAGTCTTTGAGTAACTGATAAAGTTGTTCCTTTGTGACCATAAAGTTACAAATTTAAGTCACAGAAATAATCCCTTTGTAAAAATATAAAAGAAATTGTGCGTACATTATAAACTTTTCTAGACTCCCACAAAGCAAAAAATCTTGTGCACTAGATATATTTACTTGATGTTAAATAAAATATAAGGGATTAAGGTTTTCCAACCTCTCAACATCATATCATAGAACAATACACAGGAGTGATAAAAAAAGTCCAGCTATAACTCAATAACAAAAAAGCTAAATCTCCAAACCCAACCCCACCAACCTGACCAGATACTACCAAAAATATGATTAGCTTAGAGCAGAAAGAAGGGCTTGCAATAATGTTGTTGAATTGTGTAGCACTAAGAAAAAGCAGTGAGTGACGATAAGCATTACATTTATCCAAGATTTTGAATGGAAGAGTAACTAATTTTGCTTTTGAGGATATGTTGTCGTCTAAAGAGGCTTAGGGTTAGGTATTTGAAGTAAAAGATAAAAGGAGGAAAGTGACACATTCGATGAATTGACAAAACAGGTTAATGATTCTCATGTTTCAGTTAGTTCAATTGTATATAATGTTAAAGTAGTGATCACAATATTGATAAGCTCTTAATTTATTAACAAAATGCTTACATAAGGTCCTTTTGTTCAGTTACCAACCATACAGAAAAATACAGCCTTTTCTGATGCATACTGTACGGGCCAGTTGCTGGCTGATGCCACTCTCGTACTTACTTGAGTTTTCATACTGTTAAACCTTTAAACAAAGGCAGGAGATTCTCTGTTCCTCATCCTGACCTGTTCATACTCTGTGCCGATAATATTCCCACCCTACTTACCCACCAAGTTGCACGATGCCGTCTCAATATCACTGTCCATGAAGTTCGCCATCGTTATTATTTGAAGTTTTGACATCGACAAACTAACAAATGAAACGAGTATTATTTACTTTCTTTGTATTCGTTGAAAGTTGCAAAGATTTTACAGATTGTGAGCTCCCAACAAAGTCAACTCTTTGACGGAGTCACAACTTAAGATTCAATGAGAAATTGAAAGAAAAACAAAGTCATAGTAAGTGAAAGACCCAAAAAGAACACGGACGCTGAAGGGGTAAAACGTACAAGTCTTTAATTGTCAAGCTTTTACACAGTAGCCACGATTGAAGGAAAGCTAAAAGTTGATTTTTTATGCCCATAGAATCACATATTTGAATAACATAAATAATCTTTTTATAAAAATTATAAAAGAAAGGTTGAGTAAGCCTCCTCCAACCCTTACAAAATGAAGAGCTTTGTGTATGGAGTACATTGACTCTTTTTTTGTTAAGAAACCCACATTGAACAAGTAAAGAATGTTAAAATGGTTTATAAGTGTATGGCAAACTTCTGTTAAAATGGTTTATAATTGTATGACAAACTTCCTCTTATAAGGCACCTTTTGAGATAGAGTTAAGCTCAAATTTATCATAGTATCTGAGCCAAAACTTGTCTTAATGGTTTGGGACATTGCGCGGCCTATTGTAGCCCTTTTTCAATATACTCATCAAATATTCAGCCTTGCTCTGGACTGAAGAGGGTATGTCAAAAATCCTACATTGAATAAGTAAAGAATGTTAAAATAGTTTATGAGTGTATAGCAAACCTTACTTTATAAGATGTCTTTTAAAGTAGAGTTAAGTCCAAATTTATCCAACTGACATTTTGTTTATATACAATTCGGCGGAAAACTACAATGAAGCGTGGTTTTTTAATTATTAATTCGACAATAAAAATAAAAGACAAGTTTAATATATTATTAATGAGATCGGTTTTTGGAGTTTCTTCCATTCTTTTGCATAAGATCACGAGCAATACACTTGACTTGACTAGCTCAAATTGGAAAATGTTTTGGGTCAATAGGCCCAAATGAGTCAGGCTGGACTTCAAAGAGAAAAGTCCAAGTCCATACCTATCACCTTTGGGAATACACGTGTCAGCTTGAAGAGAAGCTTCCACAATCACAGACGATAGAACCCAAACCAGACTCATAACATGGTGACAAGATCACCGCCCCAGCTCACTTTATCACTGACACTGTTTCGATCATTGCGACACTCTATCCGGTGCTCCTCCTCTCCATCACAAGCCATGGACCAGCAGCGAAAGCGCGTGGTTGTTTGCGGCGGCGGCGTAAACGGAGTCTGCACGGCTTACTTCCTGGCTAAGAAAGGCGCCGCTGTTACTCTCATCGAGAAATCATCGGTGGCCTGTGCCGCATCCGGCAAAGCTGGCGGCTTCCTCGCTCTTGATTGGTGCGATGACGGGCCACTCGCGTCCCTAGCCCGCGCAAGCTTCAATCTCCACCGTTCGCTTTCAGATGAGCTCAACGGTCCCCAATCTTACGGTTACCGCGCGGTGACCACCCTCAGCGTCACAGTCAGTGAATCGCAAACGCAAACCATTTCGAGGGATAGAAATCTGCCTCCTTGGGTTGATGGGCCGACCAAAAGCGCGAAAACAATCGGGTCAACGGCAACGACGGCTCAGGTACACCCACAGCTCTTTACAAAGACTTTGTTAACGAAAGCCATTGAGACCTATGGCGTGGAAGTGGTGATAGGAAAGTTGGAGAGAGTTAGGGTGGTCGGAGGGCGAGTGGAATCGGTGGAGCTGGCGGATGGGCGAGTTATTGAATCGGACTCGGTGATTTTGGCGCTTGGGCCTTGGTCAGGAAATTTTGAGATGTTGTCCTCGTTGTTTAGGGTTTATGGGCTTAGGGCTCATAGTATAGTTTTGGAGCCTAGAACCCCTGAAGCTATAACTCCACATGCTCTTTTCCTAAGTTACATTCCTGCTAGTGGAGGGACACCCATGGACCCTGAAGTGTATCCTCGCCCCACAGGTATGTTAAAGCTCTCGTTTTCATGAATGTGAAAATGTGTTGTAACTGTATATCTGTTTTGTTAGGGGAGGTTTATGTGTGCGGAATGTCATCGGTAGTGGACCTGCCGGAGGATCCAGAAGAAATAGTTGGCCAGCCAGAGTCGATAGAGGTGTTAAAGACGGTGGCGAGGACAGTTTCTAGCCATTTGGACGCCGGCAGAGGGGCGAGGATAACAGCGGAGCAAGCCTGTTTCTTACCTTGCACTGATGATGGTGTGCCTGTAATAGGGGAGGTTCCAGGAGTAAATGGTTGCTACGTAGCTACAGGGCATAGTTGTTGGGGGATTTTGAATGGTCCCGCTACAGGGGCTGCAATGGCCGAGCTCGTGCATGATGGCAAGTCCACTATTGTTGATCTCGCCAAGTTTAGTCCCGCTAGGTTCATTGGGCTTAGAAAGGGCTAAATATAAGATACAATTCAAGCATACATGCACAGAACGAACCTGTACTTTTTAAATAAATGATTCGTTATGGTTTTATTCTGTCCAAAGTGAAGATTTATGATGCAAATTGTATCACTTTGTAAAACGTTAAAAGGAGAATTAGTAGTTTAATTAACGATAGAGGCTATTTTAGACATTTAGTAAAATATTAGTTACTAGGTCATACTTTTGTTAAATATTTTTTTATTTGAGTCCTTATCTTTTAAAAATTATCACCTATTCTTATAATATTATTTAATAATAATATAAAATTTTCATCATATTTTATTAATCCTTTATATATTTTATTCAAAATGATGTAATAATAAAAATTTCAAATTTTAATACTGTTTCATTTTAAAATTATAAATAAACATAAAACTACAAATATGACGAAAAGCATAATTGTGTGTAAAAAGAGTTATATATTCAAAACAAATAGATTAGAGCAAAAAGATTAAATGATTTATTATTTGTTTGATATAACTTGAAGTTTAATATAATTTTTTATAATTTCTTAATAATTTAATTTTATTTATTTACTATAACTTTTAGTAGAACAAGTAATTCTATAGATCTAATTTGTTCTGCTCATATCAATCTTTTAGAAAACTAGATTTATGAAGAACCAAGTTTTATAAATAAGGGTGACTTGAAAAATAATCTTCAATGGGGAATTATTAGCAAATCATTTTAGTGCAAAAAGTTTAAATGACAATGATGACAAGAGTCTACTTGATTATGAGGATTTCTTACTAAATAAAATTACGGTCAATGCAATTTAAGCAGATATGTTTTTGAATGAAGTTTAGGAATTTTTTATTTGATTATTTTACTTGTATTTGTATATGATGTATATGTTAACTTCTATATATGCAATATCAATATAAAATTTTTAACTTTGAAATTTTGTTTCATGTTTTGCTTTTACTTTATTATGTAATCAATCGTAATATTTTAGGTATTTTGTATTATTCTTATTTTTATATTTTATAATAATTAAATGAATTTTTTCTTATAATAATTTTACTTATCGTTTATATGATAAATATGTGATAAGTAAAAGGATAAAAGACAAAAAATTCCCTGGTGCTTCAGTACATTTTGGAAAAACGTCATATTGTTTGGAATTCTCAAAAACCTTTGTAGTTTGAAAACTTTCAAAAAACCTTGACTTTTATTAAAAAAACTAAGGATGTAGCAAAATTGGTCCATATGGACCAATTAAAACCAAGTGATAAGGGCTAACTCGACCTAAAATTTTAACTCAACCTATTTTATTTACCTGACTTGACCCTAAAAATCGACCTAACTCCAATTGATTTCATTCGACCAATCTGAAAATTTGAGTTCCTTCTACTTCTAGTCCATCGAAAGAACCAAACCACCACTCAAAGAAGAAGAAAGAGAAGCGATTTTAAGAATTTTAGCTCGTAGAAAGTCCAATGCATATACGAAATCAGAATTTTAAAAACTGCCCAATTTCGAGGTTTTTGAATTTGATGATTGAATATGAAATTCTTTTTTTGGGTTTTAAACTTCGTTCTTTGTAGCAATAGTAGGTGGCTTTCATTTGAACGATGAACCTAAAGTGTCCAACTTCACACAATGTTGGTCCATGTCGAGAATTCCTTTTGTAGATGGTTTCTTGATGAAAATAAAGCAGAATAACAAATCTATCAATAACAAGAAAATATGGTCTAGGAGATCTATGGTTTTGCCTGAATTCATTAACACCACTGTAAGGATTTACAATGGCAAGAATTTTGATCGCTGCAAGATCTCATAAGGAAAGGTTGGGCATAAATTTGGGGAGTTTGCCATGACCTGGAAGTGCACTTACAAACATTAAATAGGGAAAGAAATCAGGGAAGAAGTAGAAGTTGTTGGATTTAATCCAACTTGTGGGCACATATTATATAAATTAATTGTATATTATGAGCTATCATAAGGTTAAGCCTAGTTAAAGTGATCTATTAAGGTTAAAGGCTTTAGGCTATAAGACATCAAATAAAGTATGAGCTTTAATATTTAGAGACCCAATAATCTAATTTCTAGTTTATGATGGGCCAAAATAGAAATAAGAAAAACTATATAAAAAATTAGGGTTATAGTCCTCAAGATAGATGTACGATTATCTTTTCTGATACCCCATCAGTTACAAAAGTGACAGTTATTGAGAGAAAACAGATGTACATATTGACCTAAAAGACGAATAACTACAAAACTCAAGAATCACGTTGTTCTCACAGATTCAGGTATGCTTCCGTAATAGATCTAAGTATTCTTGATGATTTGACATGATTGTTTATATGATTGGTGATGGTTTTTTCACCACAAGGAATTTTAAACTTTATCAAGTGATATTAGAGCCTCTTTTATGTTAGATCATTGAGAATTTTTAATTATTTGTCTTCTATGTTTACGGATTATTTTTGTTTTTATGGATCTGGTTATTCTAGTATATATATCTAGTTTTAAATTTTTGATTATGTTTCGGTTAAATGCATTTTGTAGTCTTTTGGCTAAAAAAAAAAAAGAAACATATGACATAATTGGTTGTTTTCAAAAGCCTTTAACCTTTATCCAATAGTGGTCTTTCAATAACGTTCATTTCTATTTTAATAAAAGGTTTGACCATTAGATAGAAATCAGAAACAACTTTATTTGGTTTTATACTTTGACCATTACACAAAGACCAAAAATAACTTTAGAGTTCTATACATGTTGCGTGCTTTAGCATCTTAGAACCAAATATTTTATATTATAAATTGTGACTTCTGTTTCTATGCTTCAAGGCTTAAAGCCTATTTTAGAAACAAATGGGATATTTGGCGAACTAGTACATTCGGCTATTTCTACAAATTTTATATTTGGTTCATGCTTGATATTTCGATATGTTCGGTTTTGGCATAAATCAATTACACCTTCTTTTAGTTTATATTTTTGTATGAAAATTGAATTCAGTTAACTAAGGTAATCAATGTTCAAATTGATTGTTCAAGGTATGTTCAAATATTGGTATAATTGATCTTTTATTATTATTGTGACATAAATTGATTGAAACAACATGTTGCCAAAGTAGCCTCTCTCGTGTAGATTAATTTATTTTGTAATATTAAGATGGTTGTGTATATGTAATTCATGCGGGTATTGACCAGTCCAAAGGAAGGTCAATATTTTGGCCGAAATACATGTACACCTGTGGTAATAAATATGTCCCAATAATTAGGTTAGCCATGTGAACAATTAATCAATCCAAAAAAAGGTCAATTGTTTGACAGTTTTGTCATTGTCAATATTTGATTACTGGACCAAGAGTACCACTTGCAAGTTAATATTTTTGTCCAAACACTAAATATTAATGCCGTGCTAGGTATCTTGTGATGGACTTTACCATTATTTGATTTTATATGATTATGTGGAATTTATGTAAGCTTGTTTGTTGGTTGTTTTGTTCTCTGTTCAATTGCTACTTCTGCTTCTACTATTATTGCCAGCATCAATTCCATTCCATGCTTAACAAAATAAACTTCCAGGCATGGAAAGATAACGTTATGATTGTTCTCAGTATCATAGATCTAGAGCTTACATTAAGGACTAAACGATGCGATCTTACGGCTGACAATTCCTCTGATGATAAGAGGGACATGGAAAGGTGGGAACGCTCAAATCATATGAGTCTTATGATCATAAAGCGTGCTATTCCGGAAACTTTCAGGGGCACTATGTCCGAAAGGTTAATTACTACCAAAGATTACCTTAAGGAAATTGAAAAGAGGGTTGCGAAAAGCAAAAAGGCTTAAACAAGTACGATTTTGACAAATCTCATTTCAATGAGGTATAAGGGAAAAGGAATCATAAGGGAGCACATCTAGGAGATGTCTCATTTTGCTTCGAAACTAAAGGCATTAAAGTTAGAGTCGTCTGGGGACTTACTTGTGCACTTAGTTTTGATATCTCTTCCCGCACAATTCAGCTAGTTTAAGGTTAGCTACAACTGTCAAAAGGAGACTTGGACTCTAAATGAGCTCATTTCTCAGCGTGTACAAGAAGATGAAAGGCTAAAGTAAGAGAAGAAAGAGTACTCAATTGCAACTACCTCAAAGGGCAAGAACTTGAAAAGAAAGAAGGGTAAGGAAGTTGCAAGTATTGCACCAGAAAATAAACAACAAAAGCAATAGGATAAGGCTTTTACTTGTTATTTCTATGAAAGCGGTGGACACAAGAAAAAGGATTGTACTAAATATTATGCATGACGTGCAAGAAAGGCACATTTCTCGCTTTGGTTTGTTTTGAGGTTAATTTAACTTCAGTACCCATACACACTTGGTGGCTAAATTCTGACGCTACTATTCAAATAAATGTGTCTATGCGGGGTTGCCTGAGCTACCGAAAGCCAATTGATGGTGAAAGATACATCTATGTGGGTGATGGTAAATCGGTAGAAGTTGAGACTATTGGAACTTTTAGGTTATTGTTAAAGACCAATTATTATTTAGATTTGAATGAGACTTATGTTGTACCGTTATTTAGACAAAATTTATTTTATATTTTTGCATTGGACAAATTTGGTTACTCTTGTTCATTTGGAAATGGTCAATTTAGTTTTTTTTAAGATTCAATGCTTGCTGGTATCAGTTCTTTATCATTTGTTGATAACCTATATTTGCTTAATACGGTTGCCTCATATAATGAAACTCTATATGTATGTAGAGGTATAAAGCGAAAATTAATCAATGAGAATTCTACTTCATTATGGCACAAGCATTTAGGGCATATCTCTAAATAAAGAATTGAATGTCTTGTGACTGATAGAATTTTTGATCCGCTTGATTATTCGGACTTTGAAAATTATGTTAATTGTATTAAGGGGAAATAGACAAACCTAAGGAAATAAGGTGCCAACAGGGCTATAAACGTCTTAGAACTCATACATATAGACATTTGTGGGTCATTCCCTATAGCTGCTTAGAATGATCAGAAATATTTTATTACATTCATAGACGATTACTCCCGTTATGACTACTTGTATCTCATTCATGAGAAGTCTCAATCTCTGGATGTATTCAAAAACTATAAGGCTGATGTTGAGAATCAATTCAACAAAAGAATAAAAAGTGTCAGATCTGATCATGGTGGTGAATTCTATGGTAGATATGACAGATCAGGTGAATAATGCCTAGGACCATTTGTTAAGTTCCTTGAAGAGTGTGGTATCGTCCCACAGTACACCATGCTAGGATGTCCGAGCATGAATGGTGTTGTTGAAAGACAAATAGAACACTGAAGGACATGGTAAGGAGAATGACTAGTCATTCTACTTTACCAGAATTTCTTTGGGGAGAAGCATTAAAGACTACAGTTTACATACTCAATAGGGTTCCAACTAAAGCAACTACCAAAACCCCTTATGAGCTTTCGACGGGCAAAAGGCCCAGCTTGAAACACTTGCACATTTGGGGTTGTCTAGTTGAGGCAAGACCATATAAGCCAAATGAAAAGAAACTGGATTCCAGAACTGTTAGTTGCTATTTTGTTGGATACTCCGAAAGGTGTAGGGGCTATAAGCTTTATGATCCCATTAGAAAGTCAATTTTTGAGACGGGAAATGCTCGGTTCTTTGAGGATGTTGAGTTTGGGAGAGGAGATAAAGTGAGAGACATTGTCTTTGAAGAGGAATATGTTAATATTCCCCCAGTTGTTGCTGACAATGATATGGGTTTTATTTCTGATGTTGTCAAAGTAATAAATCCATAATAATAAGATAATGTTGAGGAAATCCCTGCTTAGATTATAGAAATTATTCTAGAAGAACAAACTCACCAACCTCAAGAACTGATGTCATTAAGGATATCCACTAGAGAAAGGAGAAATGCGATTCCAAATAATTGCATCATATTTCTCCAAGAACATGAGGTTGACATTGGGGTTATGGAAGATGATCCGGTCAACTTTCATCAGGCCATGCAAAGTTCTAACTCTCAAAAGTGGATTGATGCTATGAATGAGGAGATAAAGTCCATGAAAGACAATGACATTTGAGATCTTGTCTCATTGCCTGAAGATGCATCAGTTGCAAATGGATATTTAAAACCAGGTGGGATTTGAAGGGCAATGTAGAGAGATATAAGGCTCATCTAGTTGCGAAGGGCTTTACACAGAAAGAAGGCATTGATTATAAAGAGACTTTCTCTCTGGTTTCATCGAAAAACTCTTTTAGAACTATAATAGCACCTGTGGCACATTTCAACCTTGAGTTGCATCAGATGGATGTAAAGACTACGTTTCTCAATGGTGGCATTGATGAGAGAATTTATATGGTGCAACCAGAAAACATTATAAATGAATGTAGTTGATGATTGTACATACCATAAGTTCAGTTGAAGCAAATATATTTTTCTAGTTTTATATATTGATGACATACTGCCTGCCAGAAACGATATAGGCTTATTGCACGAAACCAAGAGCTTTCTAACAAAGAAATTTGAAATGAAAGATCTTGGTGACACCTCTTTTGTATTAGGGATACAAATACACTGAAATCGCTCTCAGAGTATACTTGGGTTATCACAAAAGAGCTATATCGAGAAATTTTTTAAGAGGTTTGACATGCAGGATTATAAACTAGGTGACACCCATATTGCTAAGGGGGCAAGTTTAGTCTCAACCAATGCCCCAAGAATGAGTTTGAAACTAAAGAGATGCAAAAGATTCCTTATGCTTCAGTAGTAGAGAGTTTAATGTATACTCAAGTATGTACGCGTCTAGATATTGCATATATTGTTAGAATGTTGGGCAAAACCTTAAGCAATCCTGGAATGGATCATTGGGGAGCAGCCAAATAAGTTATGTGGTGCTTGCAAAGAACAAAAGATTATATGCTCACATACAGGAAGTCAGATTAGCTAAAGATCACTGGATATTTTGATTCTGATTTCCCTGGATGCCAAGATATTCGGAGATCCACATTAGGTTATATTTACCTGCTAGCTGGAGGAGCTATTTCCTAGAAGAGTGTTAAGCAAAGACTCATAGCTTCTACCACCATGGCAGTGGAGTTTATAGCATGTTATGAGGCATCCAATCATGAAACATGGTTGTGGAATTTTTTCACTTGGCTGCACATTGTAGACGGTATTGAAAGACCACTAAAGTTATTTTGTGACAATAAGTCAGCAATGTTATATTCCAACAACAATAGGAGCTCAAAGAAGTCAAAACATGCATACCTTGAGTTACTGGTTGTTAACGAAAGAGTTCAAGATGGTCAAATGTCTATTAAGCATATTAGGACAAACTTCTTGGTTATGGATCCGCTCACTAAGGAATTACCACCAAAGGTCTTTCATGAGCATGTCGCTCATATGGGTGTTGTATCTATTGAAGATATGTCATTTTAGTGGGAGTTTGTTATTTCGGATGATTTTCAGTTATAGACACTTTTATTATTTATTTGAACTTTAAAGTTTGTTTGGTTGATCTCACTAAGGAATAAGGAATTTAGACCAGTTGAAAGTAGGCGTGTTAAGATCCATTAATGCAATTTCCATGCTACACATCCATGCTTGATCTATGTTGTTCAATTATATTGGCATATGTGACCATTGATGGGTTTATTTATGATATCCGTATAACAGAAACTACTTTGATCTTATGTTAATATAATTGATGAACAACATTGATTGAAGATGTATTTGGTAGTGATAGCAAATTTTGAGCTCATAAGGTTATGGCATGATATATACTTAAAGGACTTATATATACATATATATATATGATCCAAGTGGGAGATTGTTAAGATTTAATCCAACGTGTGGGCACATATATATATAAATTAATTGTATATTATGAGCTATCATAAGTTTAGGACCATTTTTATTAAGGTTAAAGGCTTTAGGATATAAGACATCTAATAAAGTATGGGCTTTAATGTGTAGAGACCCAACAATTTAATTTCTATTTTATGATGGGTCAAAATAGAAATAAAAAAAACTATATAAAGAATTAGGGTTATGGTCCCCAAGACAAATGTACGATTATCTTTTTTGATATCCCGTCAGTTAGAAAAGTGACAGCTCTTGAGAGAAAACAGACGTACAATTTGACTTAGAAGACGAATAACTACAAAACTCACGAATCACGTTATTCTTATGGATTCAAGTACACCTTCACAATAGATCTAAGTATTCTTGATGATTTGACATGATATTTTATATGATTGGTGATGGTTTTTTCACCACAAGGAATTTTAAACTCTATCAGAAGTCTCTTGGAGTACATTGGGGACTTTTTGGTAAGACTAGATTTTACATTATGAAACATAATACTTTAGAAGTCAAGAGTTTTTATATTGTACAATCCATCATTTGTTCTTTATTATTAATACCTGGAAGTGACAATCATGTTTAGACGATTAATCATAAAAGGAGCTTCTTTCCCCTCTTAAAAGACAATGAAAAACCCAAAGAGGTGTTCCCAACTAAAGACATGCATTAAAGAAACCTAGTTACAGTTGGGTTAATTTACAATGTTAGGTCAGGTAAATAAAATGGTCGGGCAAAAGATTTGATTTGGTTTGATCTATGCCACATAGTTTTGATTAGTCAATGTGAACCAACTTTACAATGTTAGAACTTCGATTAGTTTTTTTAACAAAAGTTAACTCCAGGTGGTTTTTTTAGATAAGTTCAAACTACAATGACTTTTTTTTTAGAATTCTAAATGATAGGATTTTTCCAAAATTTTCCTTAATAAAAGGTGTGTTTTTTTCTTTTATCTTAAGTAATATTAATAGGAATTAAGAGATAGTTGTTATATCAAATTATATTATTATGATTTTTTGACATGAAGTAAATTTAAAAATTACATAACATAATATATTAAGAGACTATTTTGTAATTTTATGAAGTTTAAACATTATTTTATAATTTTAAAAATTACTTAAAATGGTACAAATAGTGACTTATATTAATACTTATAGTACCAGAACCAAATCTGATATCGTTATGATATTTGTAAGGTCAAATCTAGTAGGATGGATAGGATGATGGTGATGTGATCACCATATAGGAGGCCTACAGTGACTATCGAATTAAGATGACCTCTGTAAATATTGCTAGTTGATATTATCATTATCATGACAAGTGCATGTATAATAACTACAACAACCAGTAACACAGACACTAGACTACTTCCCACTAGTTTATCTATGCATCATCATATTACACAATAGTATATCAATCAATCATCATGCTTGAAGTTAGCTAATCAACTTATCATTCATAGTCACACATGTGGTTTTTCATTAACGTTTACTTTAGAATTAGCAGAGTAGTGGAAATCTAGGTCGAAAGGCAATTGGAGAGGATAGAATCCAAAAGGTTAATATGATGAGTTAGGTTAAGGGGGTTATGAGCTGGGCATTTGGCTTAGAGTTGGCTTTTGATTGCCCAAAATTCGATCGGACTCATGCTTAGTCTTCGACAACATGAGACAAGTCCAATTAGGTTTTGGACTGAGCTCATATTGTTTGTAAAAGCCTTCAAATCGAACCCAAGCATTCTCAAGTCTATCCAGACCGGATTCAACCCATTGTCATACTTAGGCACAATTAGCATGCCACATGTCTGTGGCTAATGTTGTTGTCACGTTGTTTTAACAAAAACATAACAAAGTTAAGATTTAGGTTGCAAATTGTATCACTTTATAAATGCTAGAAGGAGAATTAGTACTTTAATTAACAGTAGAGGCTATTTTAGACATTTAGTAAAATATTATAAAGTAAGTCACACTTTTGTTAAATATTTTTTGATTTGATCTTTTATTTCAGTCCTTATTTTTTAAAAATATCACTTATTCTTATAATATTATTTAATAATTATATAAATATTTTATCATATATTATAAATATTTTATCTATTTTATTCAAAATAACGTAATAATAAAAATTTTAAATTTTAATACAATATTGTTTTAAAATTATAAATAAAAAGAAAACTAACAAATATGACGAAAAAGCTTATATAATATTTAAATAATATTATAAAGATAAATTAATATTTTTAAAATATATAAAGTCTTAGAGGCTTGGTTAGCTCTTATTGATCCCATAAGATTAGTAATTTATTACTGATTTGGTCGAAGTGACTCTCAGTAGCTTAATGTTTAAAGTTGGATAAAAGTTAGGGGAATAGATCATTTATTCCTATTACTCTGTGCTTATCCTATTTTATAAATATTCATTTATCTAATAAATGGGACTCACATAAATTGAATAGATAGATACTTATAGAACAATGTAGATACCGAGTAACGAAATAGGTGATCTGAACCCAAAAGTCAATGTTGTATTGTCCACAGGGCATATTTCAATAATCAATGCACTGTAGCAATATGCTTTCACTCACTCCTATGTCTCTTGCTCTTAGGGATAGCAACAGGCCAGCCCGGGGCAGGAGCGCCA
>JAOQMM010000171.1:17319261-17330363 GCA_027563515.1 Erythroxylum platyclados | reverse complement strand
TTCCCTCCTCTTAACCAACCATCAACATTATAATGATTATATCCATTCTCATTCCTCACTATATTCATTCTCATTCCTATTCCCATTCTCCTGTCTGATCCAACCGTCCCCTCAGTTCCTTGCAAAACTATAAGTAAAAACTGTGGCTGATACGTATGTACTTGAAGCAAGCTATTTATTATTGAATTTTACTACTACCGAAGAGCGAAGATGTGGTCATTAAATACCTTCAGCTTCAGGTTATGAATGCAATTTCTTACATGAAGATACCGTGTTTATGTTTTTGGTGGGTGTGGTGTAGATCTCCATTTCTACTTCCATGACATTCTGACAAGCAGCAGCAAAAGAGTTTAAATGTCTAAGTTTCTGGTAGGTAAGGGCTATTAGTTCATTGCTCATTCCTTGATGAAAATAGTCCAAGAGACCTGGCAGGTTAGTAATTGCAGATTCCTGTTGGATGATTAATGAAGTTCTTTAAGTTGCAAATAACAAATAGGCGGAAAAAGTTGTCCGTCCAAATTCAGAGTTTACTTGTTTTATGGTAATGTTGGAATAAGACATTGTACCTAAGTTACCACACCTGCTGTCAAAATCTATTATTCTTCTGTAAAGGAAAAAGTTTGTACACCCAAGCCCATCGGATTGGTTCATGAAGTGGCATATCAAAATACGTAGTCTGTGAGTTATTCATATTCTTTAAGTAGGAAGAATTTATAGTAAGGCTGGAACCAATTCCTGAACTTTTCTTCCTCTGTTTCTATACTGTATTTTTCCACTTCATGACTGGGTATGAACTGAAAAGCTTTACCATGTTAAGGACAAGCTACCTGATGGTACTAAAAGATAGTTGTGATTAACACACTTTTGCGAATAATTATACAACCATCAGTAAGTAATGGTTAACCTCATACTCCAGTAGCTTTCCACCGATATAGCTGAGATACTGTGCTTCAAATGTCAGTGGAGCTATGTGTAATCCCTGTAACGTTTCAAGTATTCCATGGCTATGGACAATCATTCGAGTTATTTACTTCGTCGTAGATTTTACAGAAGACTAGTTCTTTATAGTTCGTTTTTCAACTTTGGTATAGTTTGGCCGTCAATGAATGGAGCACTTCCATTCTGATCACGTTTGCTAAGGCAGAGAAGAAGTTTTCAAAGCAACAGCTGAGACAGCTGACCCCAACCAATAATAATTCCTGAATCCTGCGGCCATCACAATCTATTTTTAGATGGCTGACAAGTTATGGTGTTAACGCAGGCATTGCACGGCTGAGATGACCATCAAAACAGAAATACTTGCCCTGCGTGGTGCCTATACATACCAAGTCTCCACCTATAAAGGTTCTGAAAGGGCACATGCGGTTCAAGGATTCAATACCCGATAGATGATTAGCTAATGGTCTCATAATTCGACGATAGAAAATTTCCTGCATATTGCACTTTTTACATGTATCAAGAACGGTCAGTTCCTCGGTGGCTAAGTGAATGAAATGAACTGAACTCTTTTTCCAAATGAACGAATGTAGAAGGAAAAACACCAAGTTACTGGTGAAGGCCAACTCATGATAGTTCCCCCTCAGTGGATGATCAGAATAGTTTCAAGTCATTAAAACTTGGACAAGTAATCGAAGTAACCAAATACTAGATGCAGCAAAGCAGGGCCAGTGCTATCTTATGCACCATGATTTGCTCATACCATGACTACAGGGAATGATTTGAATTGACGACAAGTTTGCAGACAAAGCGAACCAAACTCTCTCTTGAATTCACAACTTCTGTCGCTCCATCCCCTCAGAAGCAGAGAACCGGGACTACTACTATATCGACTCTGATACATGTGGCTACCTGAATTTTTCGTTGTTTGAACAAAGGTGATTTGTTATAAAAGCTAGCACTATTCTGCTGGATTCTGAACTTGGAATTGTCACAAAATGCATCTGTTTTCACACAGTTCATATGAATTATGAAGAACCATTATTGACATCTGCGCTTACCTAGTGCAATTCATACAGCAACTGATCTTTCAGCTTTTGCTAATTTTATTGGGGTTAATAATATGTAAATACTTATCTTATTCTAATAATTATATAAAGAAGACAAAAAATAAGACACTATGCATGCACAAGTAGGGGAATAATCCCACCTGCCTCTTCTTTGAGTTCTCAAACAAAAGATCACACGGTGGATACTCAATTTTTATCCAAGAATGAGCCAGTTTAAAAATATTTAACCAGAA
This sequence comes from Erythroxylum platyclados, assembly GCA_027563515.1. NCBI lineage: Eukaryota > Viridiplantae > Streptophyta > Magnoliopsida > Malpighiales > Erythroxylaceae > Erythroxylum > Erythroxylum platyclados. Next base: position 17,328,124 of record JAOQMM010000171.1, on the reverse strand, counting down.
ATGTACTGGTAATCCCTGACACAAAAGATGATTGCATCTTAAGGACACATACAACAATGATTATGGAAAAGGGTGAAAGCTTATATGCTCGATAGAAGTATCAAGACTAGCAGATACTAATGAGGACTATTGAGCACATCCACAAACATACGATTTAGTGACGGCAAGCGCATCTGCTGATCGTTTGGTCTGCTCCTCTTGAAACATGATGTTGGTGATGATGATACAGGTGATGTCAGAACCCAAGAGTCATTTGAGCTATCACAGCTGAAATATGCATCTATCACACCATTTGGGCTGCTTGCGGTAGATGGGTACTTGCGTTTACAGGTCCGATTTCTACTGCCTGAAAGCTCTAGGATGACCTCGTAACACTCTTTCAGCTTGTACTGTGAGGCATTTAGTAAATCGATTCAATCTGGTTATCAGGTAACACATTCAAAACATGAGTTAAAGCAATTGAAAAACAAACCTCACTGATCCTAAGAACAGACATAAGCTGATTCTGGTAGTCCACTTGATTACATGGTTCAACCTCCTCAATAACATGCAGCATTGTCGCAGTAGCTAATGTGGAAGGAGGAAAACGCATGAACCTTGAATCTGATTCAAAATTCAATTTATGCACCCAGATTAGGAAAGAAGTGAGATCACTTAACTAAACCTCCAGTTCAGTAAAAAAAGCTTCGACCCAATCAAATTTTGGATCAGTATTGAGAAAAACAGCTGTTCAATGGCTTACCAGTAATGACGGATAGAATCAAGCGTTCGCACCTCGAGAGAAATTCCAAAGGTAAATCAGTGTTTAAGCCTACCCTCCTCACAATGTGATCGAAAAAGGAAATTGGAGTCACAGGATTCATCCTCCATTGAAGAGTTGACAGCACCAGAAGCTCCATTCTCTTGATAGTCTTGGCTTCAAAAACATACTTTGATTCCTCCACCTAAAGAAAAAAAATAAACGCACAGATATGAAAATTAATGACTCGTATAGAAAGGATTTCCAAAGGTAGAAACAGGACATTGCAACAAACACCCAGGTTGCAGATTTGGCACACACTTGCAAATCTAAAGGAAGCGGAACTTGGGTTTCCTCCATCTTAGCAGCTAAAGACAAACAGGCCACAGCAACTAGTTGACCCATCCATGACTTATCTCTTTGAAGCTTGAAACTTGAAATAAACCGATCGAAATAGTTGACAGCAAGAACACTAGTCAAAGCACTGAACCCATAATGCGCCTTCACCCTCAAAATCCACTCAATAGCATCTCTACGAGCTGCTATTAAAGGCCCATCACCAACTACATTATCAAAATCAAAATGGGTCTCCTGTTCTTTAGAGATTAAAGAGAGCAGCTCACTATCTTCCCAAAACAGGTTTTGTTGAAGCAAGATGAAAGAAAAAGATGAATCTTTCTTCACATTGTCGTCAAAGTTTTCGTCTTCACCATCAACACAAGCGGAATCTTCCTCAAATCCATCTTCTTCACAGTAAAGACCATCGAGAACCAATGCTGGGCTTTGTAGCTGTTGGATGTTCTCACCTTCTTGCAATGCCATCTTCTTCCAAGAAGAAGAGACTCAAACTTCTTCTCATTCTACCACCAAAAGCTAATCATCTTAAGCTCATACAAAATTACCCATTTTTCTCTCCAGGCTCCAAAGAAAGATATACAGAGACAAGACAAGACTAGTATGCAAGTGAAGCCTTTTATCTGTGTAGCCCTTCCCTTCTCTCAGCGAGTAAAAATATTTTCCCATAACCCAAATTTATTTCTAACAAAAACTAGAGATGTCACGGTATATTAACTTAAAATCATCGTCATAATCAACGTTGAGTTGGATTTGCGAGTTCGAGGATACGCAACCTTACTCAATAAACCCGACATATAATGCGTGTATATTAGCTTAAAATCATAATTTATTGTTCTCTTATCAGCAGGACTGATGAGTGTTTGTTGGAAAAGAAAATGTTTATCAAAGGCAAAGACGCGGAGATTTTGCGAGAAAAAGAAAAAGACTTAAAATACATTTATCGATAAGAAGGATTTTTCACAAAGCCAACTGATACGTATCAGAGTACGTATCTGGTATTTGTACGACGATAAGCTACGATAGCTTATATAATACAGAACCTACTCTTCCATCTACTCAAAACTAGCAAGTGAATTACACGCACATTTGTATAAGACTGTCGTGCGTTTCACATGCTCAGTTTGAGTTTCCAATTTACGACATACAACGTGGTAAAGGGCGAAGCGTTGACCATATCCAAGCGACAGAGTGTCATGTTTTAAAATGGGAATTTGCTGCCACGCGCCAAAATGATGTTTTAAATGATTTGGTAATAAAACTATGGTTTGGTGGAGACCAATACCATGACACGTGTACCAATAGGATAATTCAGTTATGTTGAGAATATTTACGATTGGTTCTAGCGCTGGAAGGAACGTGAACGTAAGTATTCTCAAACAGGGACGCCAATCGGTCGGCTTATGAGTAAGGATGACAATAGTTTACTCCGAGATATTAAATTTAGGTATTTTTAATACATCAATTAAATTAGGTTCAAATTAATCTAAGGTTTAATTTTTTTAAGTAAAATAATATTATTTTGTGTGGAAAAATTAGGTTTAGGCCTAAGTAATATAAATCTAAATTCAATTAAAAAAGATATTATTTTACACATTTAATTTTAAAAAAATTATTTTAAAAAAATTAGTAAAACCGGCCTATGGTTTCGCCCATTATCATCCCTACCTATAGATAAGCCCTGTCAATTTTTTTAAAATAATTTTTAAAAAATTAAAAGTGTAAAATAAAGTTTTTTTAATTGAGTCTGGATTTGAGTTATTCATACTCGAGCTTATAAGCTCAACTCTTCTAAGTAAAATAATGTCGTTTTATATAGAATAGTTGAGTCTCGAACCGACCTAGGCTTAGGCTTGACTGTTGAGTCAGTCCATTAAAAACACTTGAATCTAAACCTATGAGCCACCCCTTGTCATCCTTATTCCCAACATCACCAACAACAATACTAAGTGGGAGTTTACTAAGATGTAGAGTAGGAGAAAATATGATAATATGCAGCCTTATTCCTGTATGATAGAGAAGTTGTATTCCTTAATAACATATTGATTATTTAATTATTTTTAACTTAGATGTTTACTATCTCATACTATAATTAACATAATATTCAATATAACACCACCGTGATCAAAATTAGTGTTTTAGTTGGAAGATGAAAAAAGAAAAAGCTTCCAATTTTAAATTAGGTCAATGAGACAATCACACGATTATGTTGAACGTGTGGATGGAATTGGTGGGTAGGACCAAAGGAAAATGATTGACAAATAATTAGGTGAAGGAATTCAGATATCACTATTTACTAGACTTTATCGATATACAATTCTATTCCAAGTGCTTTACAATGTACAGTTATTTTGGATGATATAATATTGATAAAAGCTATATATTATTATAAATAATTATGTTGTATACATAAAAATCTACATTGATACATTTATTAAATTATAAATATTTATACTAACCTTTTTGTTCAAGTTCACCAATTGAAGTGCTTAGAAATATAGTTGCAGATTTATAAAATTACGCAAACTTACGTGTTTATAGCAATGTTTAAAAATGGACCGAAAATTAAGCCGGTAAAATAAAAGTTTAAGGTTTAAAAATTTTAACTAATATTAAATTGTCATAAAACTGATTAAAAATTAAATAAAATTAAAAATTTTAAAATATGATTAAAAAAGATTGTCTTTATCAATCGAAGAATTTAAATTTTAATTAAAAATATATTGTTAAATTAAAATTAATTGATTTAAGTACTTATTAATTTATAAAAATTAACGAATCAATTAATAAATTGATCAGTTTTTAATAATAAAAGTTATTAAAATAAATCACAACGAAAAATTAAAAATAGAAATAAAAAATTAGACAATTTGAAATTTTTATAGATGAACTGGCCGATTAAATTTTTTAATTAGTGGTTTACATAATATAAAGATTAAAAGAAACATTTCAACTTTCATGATTCACACAATTTAACTAATCTATTTTCTTGCAATCATATTTAATAATCTGGCACGAAACAAAAGAATAAAATAAAAGAAAAGGCCAAAATGTGCAGAAATCTGGGTAGGCTGTTAATTTATGGACCTATCATAATTGTTGCCGTCTTGTCTGCCAGAAACATACGCCGTACGTTTCCTTTGATGATGTCTCCTTAGTCCTTCCTAGTTCCTATGCCCTGCTCAGTCATTTTCTCGTTCACTTTTTTCCTATGACCACTTTTCCATTTTAGAAAGTGACAATAAGCAATTCTCGGCATTTAATTGTACCCCTCACATGTAAAATATTGGATTACGAATATTATATAAATATATATAATAATTATTTTTAATTAATATAACCAAAAATTTAGTGATACTTCATATTATTCATATGTAAAAGAAATTAATATCTTAACAAAAATTTTATGAATAATTGGTATACGAGTCAAACTTATATTTTAATTTTAAATTTTAAGATATTAAATTATGAGTGCCCTTTTATATATGAAAAATGAGTTGTTCATATGTAAGAAAAATTAATATCTCAACCAAAAATTTAGTGATGCTTCATATTATTCATATGCAAAGGAATTTATATCCTAACGAAAATTATATTTTAATTTTAAATTTTAAAATATTAAATTATGAGGATCATTTTATATATAAATTAGTTTAATAATTATTTTCATTGATGTAAAAATTTATATAATTAAAACAAAATTTTGACATCTAAAAATATCTATTTGATATATGAAATATATAAAATTAAATATTTGTAAGTGTCAACATGACAAATTGAAATTTATAACAAATTGTTCATAATTTTAATAATATAATATGAATGAAGGTAAATTTTCATCTTAAACAACTCTCATGATGTTAATCATATTTTATTATAGACTTTGAAATATGAAGTTTGTTGGGTAAGAGAGGTGGTTCTCTTGTATGAATTTTTCTTTTTAAAATTATTTTTATTATTTAAAATGGCCTAATAAGTAATAATACTTTGTAATTATCAAAAATACTAAAAAAACTTTTACATAATTAATGTGTTATATAAATATAAATTATTAAATATGTGATAAATTTTGTACGATTATTTTAACCTAATATTAATAATTTAATAGAAATTTAAAAGTTTTTATTATTTATTTATGAATGACTTTTAATGATGACCAATAATTAAAAAATCCAACCGGTTCAAACAGTTTAATCATAAAAACTCTGAACCTTCTAACTTTTCAGTTCAGTTTTTAATTTTTTAGTTCAATTTAATAATTCTTGTTATTAAAAACTGATCAATTTATTAATTAAATGATCAGTTTTCATAAATTAATGATTTTTATAAACTAAAAGAAATCAATTACTTTTTATTTAATAATCTTTTTCTAATTAAACTTTAAAATTTTTAATAGTTAAGGACAATCTATTTTAATAATATTTTTAATTTTTTAATTTTATTTAAACTTTAGTCAATTTTATAGCGGTTCAATGTCAGTTGAGTCTTTTAGATCTTATACTTCTTGTCTTATTGGTTTAATTTTAATTTAATTTTTAAAATATTAATTAATTATGTCTTATCAGTAATCACAATTATTTTCATCATTGTACTTTTATTTTACGACCCTATTAGGCATGATTAGATATTGTACATTTTGATATGTTATTAGGAACCAGCTTTCAATGGAAGGACATTTAATATCACCTCAATTTCCTCTTCACACAGCTTGCACTTGAATCCAGAAACAGAATCGTCTAATTTTCATCATCTAGCTGCTATCGCCGGGGCTGTTTCACTTGCGGTACATAATCACACCTTAACCTTATGATGTAAATGCAACATCAGGATTCAAGGATGCAATTGATTCAAGTTTCAAACTGTGAAAGACAATTGACTTGAATTAATTATTTAACTAAACATCATAATTGGCCATATGGATGCGGGTCAGACAGTCTTCATCTCGTCCCTCTCCCTTGTCGTCTTCATCGACTTAGGGCCTGTTTGGTTAGATATATTAATTAATATAATGGAACGAAACATAATAGTTTATAATGGAATGAAATGTAATATAGTGAAACATTGTTCAGAAGGGATGAAAAGGTTTGTAATATAAATAATGTAACGTAGTGAAATGTTGTTTGGAAGATGGATGAAATTGAATGTAATGTATAATAAATAACTATTATATCCTTATATAACAAAATATATTAAAAACTGTGACTTGGTGACTTGCTTTGACTTACCAACAAGTCACGGTTGTGACTTATTAGTCACAGTCGTGATTTTGTCATGACCAGAAGGTTGTTAGGCGAGCGCGACGAGTGAACGACACTCGTCCACTGCTATGCTGTCAGAGAAGATGCTCTTCGTCGGCATCGGAGATGGTGTTCTTCGAATGCTGATGCATAGAGTATATTAGGTATTATATATGTATCAGTTTACGTTACATCCCAAACCTCCCGATTCGGAGGTTTTCCATTTTCACTGTTTATAGGATGAAATGAAATATAATATGAAACCCTTCGAAACCCTCTGCTTCCATCCCATTCAATTCCATTCCATTATAAAATCTCCTATCAAACGATGGAGCTGTGTTACGTTCTATCTCATTCCATTATAAACCCCTCAACCAAACAAACCCTTAGAGAGACCCCACTTTGGTTAATGAAAGAAGCCCAACGCTTGATTAAGACTCGAACATTCTCACAATTTGGATCAAAGATGCATAACACATGATCACCTTCTTTTGTTCCATCATCTCAGCTTTCCCTTTCCACCAACTTTTGATTAACTTATTGATAAACTAAGAAGATCTGAAAGAGTTCCCTATAGAAATCCGAAATATTTGGATTAAGTGTTAGTGTCCATAAAGGGGACATGCAGTTTTCCTTAAGCATTAAAATGTATGGGACATGCAAATGTACGTGGATGCATGCAAGTGTCATGATGAAGTTGGAAGTTTAGTGGCAGTAAAAGGTTAATGAGTTAGTGGAGTCACTTCACTAGCTTGCTTAGGAATAGGTCAGAGTGGTTATTTTATTTCAATAAAATTGTAGTTAGTCTGTAGTTGGGTCACGTCTTAGTTATTTTTTAATTCAATAAGTTGTACTTAGCCTCAGTTAGTGGTCACGTCTTCCACTAGCTACTGAGTCCTAAGTTTTAGGGATAGGATCTACAGATTAGTGAAGTCGTTATTTCCTTTTGTATTTAAACTACTGTCGAATGATAATGAAGACAGCTTATTCCAACAATAACTTCTGTGGTTTATTCTAGCCCAAAAATAGAATTTTATTCACTTAACAAATCTTTCTTGTTCTGATTGGGACCACCTAACAGTGGTATCAGAGCTACACCAAATGGCTACCAACAAGGAGCGCATAGAAACTTTAGAGGTTGGTCTTGGTTCTGTCCAGGATCGTCTGAGTCAACTAGAAGAGTCCATAACTACAAGGTTGCAGCAGTTGGAGATTACATTGAGAAAGACAACCGAAGCCTCATCTTCAAGGCAAGAACCTTCCTCTAGCCATGGGAACTCCTTCACTGGGCGTTCTCAAAACACAAGAGAAGATTCACGAGAAACTAATCGCTCATTATTCTCCTCTAAGCTAACAAAGCTTGAGTTTCCGAAATACTCGGGAGATGATCCTACGGAATAGTTTACACGAGTAGACCAATTCTTTAAATTCCAAGGCACCATGGATTCACAAAAAGTATAGTTGGCCTCTTACCATCTTGAAGGTGAAGCCAACCAATGGTGGAGATGGCTGAAACGTACGCACGAGGATGACAAGAAGGAGCTAACTTGGGAAATTTTTGTGGAGGAGTTATGGGCTCGATTTGGTCCTACCGACTGTGAGGACTTTGATGAAGCCTTGTCAAAAATCAAACAAAACAGTTCTCTACGTGATTACCAAAAAGAGTTTGAGAGGTTGGGTAATCGTGTTCAAGGATGGACACAAAAGGCTCTCGTTGGAACATTCATGGGGGGTCTAAAAACTGAAATTGTTGATGGGATAAGGATGTTCAAGCCAAAAACCTTAAAAGAAGCTATCAGTCTTGCCAGGATGCGTGATGAACAATTAAGTCGTCAGCGAAAATTTCACCGGCCCTTCAATCGCATTATTAATGAATCTTCTTCTCCAACAAAGCCTAAAGTATCTATGCCATTGAAAAAGCTTTCTTGGGATGAAATGCAGAAGAGAAGGGCGCAAGGATTGTGCTTTAACTGTGACGAGAAGTTCACCACAGGTCATAAATGTCGAGGGCCCCAACTTTTAATCTTAGATGGAAGCAATGCAGGTTCAAACGAGGAGTTGACTGATGATTCACTGGAACAGCAGCCCGAGATTTCTTTGCATGCACTCTCAGGCTGGTCATCCTACAAAACGATGCGGGTCATAGCAACGATCGGACAAACTGAAGTGGTAGTGTTGATTGATAGTGGGTCAACACACCATTTCATTAGCGAAAAAATAGCTAACTTATTGCAGTTACCTGTGGTTCCAACTAAGCCATTTGATGTGAAGGTGGCAAATGGAGGACCCTTAAGATGTCAAGGAAGATTTGAAAAAGTTCCAATCATGCTCCAAGGTATATTTTTCTCCATAACCCTTTATGCCTTACCACTTATTGGACTGGATTTGGTACTAGGAATACACTGGTTGGAGCAGTTGGGAACAGTGACTTGTAATTGGAAACAACTCACTATGGAGTTTCTGTAACGCCCCAAAAATACCCTAGCCGGAATAGTTAATTTTGAACCGGGAATTTCTTGTTAAATGGGAATGA
>JAOQMM010000171.1:17278302-17305335 GCA_027563515.1 Erythroxylum platyclados | reverse complement strand
TTTAAGCATTGAAAAACTGTATCACCTTAATTCTATTATGGCTTTTGAAGACCTCCTCTTTGTATTTCAGCTTTATCCTTTTTGTAAATGTTGAAGATGATAGGAGGTAAACACGCCAATGCAGTGGAATAAAATCTCGCCCGGCTTTTGTAAACTTGTGAGGAAATCACTAAATGGAGAAAACCCCAGAAATTTCAAATTAAAATTAAAGAAAGGTATGCCGAATTTTAACCATGGTGTAAAATATCTCCACTATTTAAAATAATGGGTACAAAAAAATCTTTCTAGATAAAACTAGAGATAGTATACCGAGATACTCAAGAGATTAAATTCTTGGAAATACAAAGAGAGTGAAGAAATATCTCAAAAATAGAGGAACACTGTGCCAAATTATCGGGCACAAAATTGTAATTCACAATAACCTCAAGACCTAATTCTTGGAATATCGTTGATAAAATATCAGCTAAATCGGATCACGAATAACCTTTGATTAAAAGCTTAATCGAAGATATATATCTCTCAATTTTTTTCTTCTTTCACTGAGCTTATATTGCTCTGGATACTTTTTTTTTTTTTAGTTAAGCCTTCCCTCTTGGTGTCTATTTATAGGGAAAACTTTACTTAGGCCTTCATTTCATTTCGATGTGAGATGTTCTTAATGGACGGACCTCCAACAAATCTCCTCCTCCTGACATTTAGGACCATCATCATAGAGGGGAGAATCTTGTTTTTTCATATCAGTTAGAAGGACTTGGGATTCCTGCGATTAACCTACAGACTTTAAGATTATCTCTTGGTAATGCCTTTGTCAGCATCTTTGTGCCTTTGGATGTAAGGAGTTCGTGCATATTCCCAAAGATGAGAGATCCAAGCTTGATGTTAAGACCAAATAGTGCATCTTTCTAGGTTGTAGCCTTCCACACGGATGAAAATGGTGCTGGTACGTTGACAAAGGCATTACCAAGAAATAAGCTTGAAGTCTGCAGGTTGATCGCAGGGATGACAAGTCCTTCTAACTGATATGGCAAAGGAGGATTCTCTCCTCTATGATGATGGTCCTAGATGTCGGGAGGGGCAGATTTGTTGGAGGTCCCTCCATTAAAGAAATCTCACATCGAAATGGAAGAAAGACTTAAGTAATGTTTTTCCTATAAATAGGCACCAAGAGGGAAGGCTTAACCATAAAAAAAGAAGTATTTAAAGCAATACAAGCTTAGTGAAAGAAGAGAAAGATATATCTTCCATTAAGCTTTCAATCAAAGGTTATTCCTGATCTGATTTAGTTGATCTTTTATCAGCGATATTCCAAGACTTAGATCTTGAGATTATTGTGGATCACAGTTTTGTGCCCGATATTTGGCACAATGTTTCTCTATTTGTGAGATATTTCTCCACTCTCTTTGTATTTCCAAGAGTTTAATCTTTTGAGTATCTTGGTGTATTACCTCTAGTTTTATTTAGAGAGATTTTGTTATACCCATTATTTTAAATAATGGAGATATTTTAGACTAAGGTTAAAATTCGGTGTGCTTCTTTTAAATTTTATTTCGGAGGTTTTTGTAGTTTTCTTCACTTGGTGATTTCCTCATAGGTTTACAAAAGGCGGGAGAGATTTTATTCCACTGTATTCGTGTGTCTACCTCCCATTAAAAGAAGGCCAGGGCAAAGATTGTATTCAAATTCTTTCTTGTGCTTTGTCCTTGACCCTGGTGTAACACCTTCATAGACTTCTCTAATCAATTTAAATGTTCTGTTTATCCCACATATGATATCTCTCCCAGGAGGGAAATACCATAGTGTTCTTGTTCTTGTGACTTGGAGGTGCCATATTCTAATTCCGTTGGACAGATTGTGGCTCTTCACACTGTTATATGACTAGTGGCCTCCCTACTGTGCCAAAACAATATCTTAGCTCTCCTTTCTTTTTTTTTTTTTTGCCTTTATAAGCAAACATGAATTATTTGTCATCAAAATAGCCTTTCGGTTCTTCCAGTCTGAGCAGTGGAAGTTGAGAGGCATAATGCGGTATTCCATCTGTAGCTATTTGCAATTCTGGTCTTGAAATTAGCACAAAAATTAGAACATTATCCTTCCACTATCCCCCAATCCCTCCTGTTGTCTCTGAGAGGTTGCTACGTCCATATAATTTGTTGTTTGCTAAGCATCATGTGCCGGAGCAGTTATTAGTAAATTATGGACTGTATTCTTGTTGATCTATGGAAATGGTATTGCAGGAGTGGGTGGTAACGAAACTCAGTAAGAAAAACAAATCATTGGTTTCAGAAGCACTGCTTGCTATTGATTGTGAGATGGTTCTTTGTGAAGATGGCACTGATGCTTTAGTGAAGATCTGTGTTGTGGATCATGATTTACAGGTATGTGCAACCCTTCTGTTTCTGTTTTCTACTGTTGGATTATTTAGTCTATGTAATGGATGTAATTATAGTCCGGTAGAGTTAAGGAATGGATTATCTTTTGTATTACTGATGATTTGCATCCTGAAATTTAGTGACGTGTAGCTATGGCTCTCAGGTAAAACTTAATGAACTAGTAAGGCCATGCAAGCCAGTTGCGGATTATAGGACCGAGATTACTGGAATATCTGCAGCAGATTTAAGCAAAGCTTCTTATTCATTAACAGATATACAGGTATCACATTACAATTTCGTGGATTCTTGTAAGATCATCAATTGCAATACCCTTGGATTAAGCTACTTTATACTTACTGTAGAAATCCATGAAGAATTTAGTGTCAAAGAGAACTATTTTAGTGGGTCACAGTTTGCAGAATGACTTACGAGGTTTGTGCAGTTATTTATCCCATGTTGACTTGCCTCCTTGACAATTTAGAATGTTTTTTTTAATCTCCTAAAGATAGTTGGCGTGCTTATTTGTATCTGAATTGATCTCCGTTGACAGCACTAAAGTTGGACCATTCAATAGTTATCGATACCTCATTTATTTACAGGAGTGCAGATGGACTCTCACCTTCCTTGAGTAATTTGTGTAAGGTAAGCTGCTGAGATAATTCATGTCTGTATGCTATGTCTCTTCTGTCAGATTTATGATAATATAAGCTGTACTCTGCATTGGATTTCCTGTTTTAATTAGAAAATTTTGATTATAATATATCTCAAGATCATAAATGTCTCTTCACCTATCTAAACAAGTTCTGGTGGATTGGTAATGATGGTCTCTTAATACTCCTTTGTGAAGAATTGGATTTATTACTCTTGTTCAGACTGAATCGGGCTTTTTGATTAACCTCACGAATGCCTTTCCATGTCTTATTCTGAATACATGACTTCTTTATGTTCAATTATGATCGAATTTCTCTAAAACATAGCTAACAATGTTGACTCTTTTTCTGGCAGTCTGTGCTAGGCTATGAACTTCGTAAAGAAGGTGCTCCACATGACTGTCAAGATGATGCAATTGTTGCTATGAAACTTGTTCTTGCTAAGATTGAGGATAAGGTTGATAATGACCTTGCACTCTTGCAAGAGAATGTAAAGAATGTAAGTTGGGTAATGAAGTTTCTTGGAGTCAGAATTTTGAAATGTATTATCATTCTTATATAATGAATTTGTTTGACTCTCGAAGGTGCCTGAAGCTGAAATGGCAAAGCTTCTTCTTCACCGGATACCAATTACTGTCCCCAGTGAAGAGTTACAAGGGGCACTTCCAGTGAAATTTAGTATAGAACTGAAGGTTAAGTAATTTGAGTCTGCAATTTTATTTTTCTTTTCATGATTGCATAAGGCATGTATGCCTAATGAGGACGTGCAAGCTTGTAAAATAAATGCTTCTAACAAAGTTTCCTTGGTCAAGGATTGGTTATCGGAATCTGCTTGGAGAAAGTTCTACTTCAACATTTCTCTAAATTTTTACCGTGTAAAATGGTGATGGCTTATCAGCTGCTAATTTTATCTCTACTATGAATTATTATAGCCAGTGCTTTGTGAGCTGACCAGATTCTCCTTTCTATGATTCCTTAAGTAGTAGCAATATATCAGAACCTTAAAAGTAGCTACACTGTACCTTACCTGAAGTAATCTTGTAGTCTTTTGTATATAGATATTTACCCTACATATTACAACAAATATTTCCAGGAATCTAGCAATGACTACACTGAAAAATCTGCCATTTGCTTAAATATCAAAACTGTTTGATTGTGGCCCTCACACTTTTCCAGTTGGCCATGCATTGAGTTTTGTGTGAGTTTCATGCTGAGTTCTAATGTGGCTTATAGTTTTGTAACAGCCTCCTAAGAATGGTCAAGGAAAGCAGTACTCTGTTATTGCCATCTTTGAGAATCCACAAGAAGCAGAACAGGCATTTGATAATGCAAATGGTCGGCTAGAAAAGGTACTTTTTGGTTGTACATTAAGTGTATAAAAGTACTCCGGTGGTTTTGGCTTACAAGTTACAAAAAGTAGAATGTATTATTGTTAGATCCCTCATTTGCAAAATGAGATTGTCCATTGAGATTCTCATCCTGAATCCAGTCATCAGGAACAATTATTTCACATACTAATTTGTACCTTTTTGTCAGGATATTTCCGGACTGCCACAGAAACTAATTAGCTTTAAACTTAGCACAGGAGAAACTGCTAGTTTATATGTTCGCAAAATGCCAACAGTTGGCGCTCTTAGTCAAGTTTCACAGAAAAGGAGTGCTTTTCAGGACGATTACATGAACATTCCCAAGAAACTGAAGAAGAATCCCCCTGAAGATTACTTTGAAGAGATTGAAAGACTGAAACAAGAATTGAATGAAAAGGATTCCAGTGAATGTGATAACCATTTGAAAGAGATTGAGAGACTGAAGCAAGAACTGAAAGAGAAAGGTTCAAGTCAATGTAATGCCCATGCGAAAGAGATTGAGCGGCTGAAGCAAGAACTAAAGACAAAAGACTTTGAAATCTCAACGCAAGATAAGATCATAGCTGAACTGAAAGAGAAGTTGGAAGAAACGAAGAAGCGGAAGAAAAGCTGATGCTAACCCTTGCCTTTGGGACATGTTCATTTCTCAAACCATTGTTAGCTTTCTGAGATATGATGCTGGCCTGCGAGTAATGAAAAATTGATGAGTTTATTAACACTTCTAGTGCTGTTTGGATCTGATCATTTAACTAGAATTGCAAGTTCATTGCTTGATCAGATTATTTATACTATTTTCGTTCTGACTAGCTGTTTGTAACATCATTTGTGATTTTGGAATCCTGCATGTTGGTGTGGGATGTTTACCAGCTCATGAGAGCTTTTTACTTGTAATCCAAGCAATGCGCCTCATTCTTTGATTAGAATCGTGAAAGGATTAAAAGACGATTTACAATTGGAAGAAAGGTTAAACTATCAGCGTAAGGTTCTGGATCGTTATGGTTCCAATCTTCCATTGTATTTCCAAGATTGCCTCTCGGCTGTCCAAAAAATAGCCTCTAGTGTCCGAGCAACAAGGAAACACTGATCTCCTCAAGTTGTATAATGAAGATGGTTGCAGGTGAAAAACAGAAGAAAATGAATGCTGCCCTTTCTGATGCTGTTAACGTCGTAAGTCTATTCACATAGAGCAACAAACGTTAATGTCGAAGTCTCAATTCCCTGTTGTGTCCAATTTCTTTCGTGTTTGATATTTTTTGGTATTGTCAAATTTGTGAACCAAAAAAATCACACACAGGACAGAGAGAGATGTGCAGTAAATAGAACTTACAATACAACCACAACAAATGGAATGGAAGAAAACCAAAGATTTCTTTGAATTATTCTGATTTGTGACCATGTAAGCCTCAAAGAATACAACATAAGCGCTGGAGAACCTGTGATATACCTCACTTCATAACCTTATACGTCACTCACTCTCATAATCTTCATCATCTCCAAAAGTAAAAACCGACGCATCTGCAGCAATAGCCTTGATATCATTTTGCCCTCCTGACCTCAAATGAATGTCATCAGTAGTTGATTCCTTGGAAGCTTCGGTTTGTGAAGGTTGATGACCTTGAACTGATAACTGCTCAGTTCCATGGGTTAAGGTCTTCATTTCCTCCGTTGTCAAGTTAGGCGAATGCATAGGTTGAGTGGATCCAGTTCCAGAAGCAGCTACAGGATGTCTGACCTCAGAAGCTCCACCATCCTCTCCATCACTGTCTGAGAAGACATCGTCTTCATTCTGTGATACCTGGTCAGAACTGGCACCTTTGTGGCCACTAGGAATTGGAGCATGGCTTGTACTAATTGGACCTTCGGATCCCTTAACAGTAGACTCAACTTTTGACCTTGTTGGTAAAGTACCATCATAACCAATCATTATGACTTCAACCTGGAAACCTGGAGAAGGCAGTGTTCTCTGCATAGCAGAGCTGCAAATCATAAAAAGAATCCCAGAAGAATAGAGAAAACAGGCATTGAACTTGCATAAATAAGGCCATAAAATCTACAAGTTATAGGAGATCCAAAAACTGAACTACCAACCTTTTCAAAACCATCAAGATCAGAGGCATCTAAAAATGTTCTATTCTCGCTCATTGTTGTATTTAACCAACTGAACATCAGAAAAGACCAAATGGATAAGGTTATTTCTAGCTGGAAATCATACAATGTAGAGTACACACTGATCAGAAGGTTCCATTAAAGAGAAAAGCACCACGTGAATTGATTAGAATAATCAGAGACATATTGCTAGTTAATTCAACCTAGCATCAGAAGTTTGGATTGAAAAACCAATTATTCAATAAAGTATATCACGAACCAGTAGAAATCTCCTTGGCGATCATGAAAATGGATTTTGAAGTCCCCAACTAACTCTGTTAGGCCAGGCTCCCCTGGTAGGGCAAATACCATAATTCCTTTCTTTGCTTTAAGCCAAAAATCTTCTGGCTGAAAAGGCATATTTGGTACTTTTAGATCAGAGTATGGTACAAAAAGCAAAAGTGAGACATTAATGAACATAGAAACAATAAGAGCAGAAAATTTTCTAGGAAAAGGGTCATACCATCAAATCCTTAGTTTTTGAATGCTTTTTTGTTGAGAACAAAATTCCTGTAGATGATAGGAAATATTCTGGCTTGAAATTTATGTCACACTCACAGCAATAAAAACTTTTATGTTTCTCACAGTAAAGAAAAATGTTACAAGTTTCTATGACAGAAAAGACAGAAGTATCATCAGTTCCATTCAATAACAGGTATCTTAATGAAGCCCAAGGGAACTTCAGGGCTGTGCTGATGCATATATGTATTCTGAGCTCTTATGATCACTACATGGTAAGATCCTAGAAGTCAGATACATTTTAGAGAATCACTTATGAAAATGATTCTGGAATATAGATACCAATCTATGATTATGTACAATCTGTGAAGGGTTCATAAACCTACGAGGTGTAAGGGTTCCAGTAGGCAATAAAAGAGAACTCGTAAATGCAAAGGGATGATCAGATTGCAGAGGGGCATTAAGCACTTACCATTATGGTTAGAGATGGTAATAGATGGCCGTATCCAATATGGACAGTTGTGAAGCCGCAACCCTCTAAGCATGCACCTATATTCTAACAATTTCAATAACTCCCAAAGCCAAGTCTACAAATTTTGATAAAAACCGAAGTTTTACCTTCTTCCAGGCTGATTTTCTCCATTGAAGTATGTTAAGATGCGCTCAAAGTATTTGACATACCTCTGACCAAAGTAGAAAGCAATTACTTACTAGATGGATTTATGGAAGAAAATAAAGATCAACCCTTAAAATGATACCATAAAGACCCGTAAAAGACTAAAGAAATTCAAACATATGAAATGGACTAACAATCTGACTTGGAAGAACTAGAGCCTTCCCATCTAAACATCGTTTCTTATTGAAGTAATCAATGGCCTCCTCAGCTGTTGAGAAGAACTGCAAACACAAAATTTCAAACAAAGAACTTGAAAACATTGCTTCAGACTTGAGGGAAAATCCAAGTCTGAAATCACCCCTTATTGTTAGTGAAATATTGAAAACATTTCACCTTCAGGAATAGAAGAAGGCTACATATCATTAAGCCTGTCCTGCCCATACCGGCTTTACAATGGACAGCAACCACGTTCTCGATGTCCTGCTTTAACCATGAGTATGCACTATGGCAGAATGCCGTGATAAGTTGAAGATTAGGACAGTTGTGATCCTCAAAGGGGAAGTTTGCCACCTGTGAATAAAGAAAATATTCATCAGAATATAATTTAAATTTAACCGTAGCTTTTCTTGAGGGAGATTAGAAACATAATTGAATTTGGAATATTTTGCCTTCAGGTCCGGATATGTCAGAGAAATTTGTCAACAGAAATTGTTTTTATTTCAAGAACTTCTAAACATACTGATTTTTTCTTGGAGAATGAAGCTTAGAGAGACTTATCAGATAAAAAAAAGAAAAAAGAGGATCAAGAAGAAAAAAAAAAATGCTTGAGTAACAAATAACCAAACCAGATTGAACCATAGTAATAACATGTAGAACTCAGATGTGTTTGCAGAAATTAATTCAGACGCTAATACAAATGGAACAGAAAGTGTAGATGAAGGCCACACCTTCCCTCCAAATAGTGATGCATCATATAATCGCTCTGAACAAAGATTATACACCTTGTACTTTCCCTTCACCAGAAAAAAAATTATCATGTCACTAACATGTACTAAACAGAAACCCCGATAAACATTCCTGATTGTTATACTGAGTAATTAGAACCACAGAAAGCCATAGAATGGAAAGATGATAGTCCATTGTAAGAATACAAAAAGCCTAATCAAGTAATTCAGTTCTCTAGTCTTTCAGATCCAATAGTTCCCTTTATTGCCAGGACTGATAAACACTGCAATCATGGATTATAGAAGCCCTTGTGGACTGGTAACAAAAGCCACAATGCACGCAAAGCATTCCAGTTAAATTCTTCTCACTTCATGTAGGTTATTTCAAAGAGTATACTGATATTAGCTTTGCTACCCGTCAAAGATGTAATTCACAGAATCAATAATTAAGCTTCTAAATTAGTTCTCACACTAACCAAAGTGCAAATATGAACTCCTATTTAGAAATTCATGGAAAAAGCCTCTTTTCTTCAAAAGAATCAGGGAACAATCATACACTCAAATATTTCCACCCTGTAAATTCAAAATGGAAAGTACCTTATGCTTAGTTTCAAAAAACTTTATCACTTCTTCCATGTGATTCCGATAAAAACCCTGCAAAAGATATTCAAGTAAGAGATTGGTTTTGATGCTATGCTAATCTTCACCAATTAAATTTGAAAGACTTAGATACATCAACTACCTCAAAGTACCCAAAAAGGCCAGAGCTAAAATCACCAGCAGGGAATCCCATAGCAATTATGTTCTCAGTTATATAAGTCATATCCAAGTCAAATCCTCCTTCCTGGACATTGTGTTCTGAAGTCAGCAACAACAATTCCATAAAAAGAACTTTTAAAGCAGAGGGGAAAACTAAAATGCAATGCATGTTTACAAGTAAGAAATTCATGTCATCTACCAATGTAATTATTGTGGGATATTGACAGAATCATGTAATATAGAAAAAGAAGACAATTAAAACAAAGGCTTATTTCCTTCGGCAGAGACAAGCATTAAATTGGACTAGGCTACAGAGCAAAACCACCAAAGTTCCTTGTCAGAAACCAAAAAGCTCATTTACCTTTACACTCAAGGTATGAGGGGAGAGAAAGAGAGACTCAAAAACGATAAATTCAAGCAAAGATACCTGGTATCTACGCTTGTTTTGGGATACAACATGGCGTGCCTTGACCTGCATGGCATTGACAGCACTTCGAGATGAATCAACTAAACCTTTAGTAAATGACTCTAGAACACCAGTTTGTGTAGTTGCATTGCTCTTAGCAACGCCCTCTGATCTAGATGACACTGAAGGAAATTGAAAACCAAGGCTACCGGTGAAACGTGTAAATCGAGAAATTCCAAAACTTCCAGTGGGCGAGCCATCTGGCACTGTTGGCTGAGGGATATTTGAACTTTGCGGTAATGATGCACCTGATGTTGATAATTCAGGTGCATTAGTATTTTGTGCATTAGGAGTGACCACAGAAGGCTCAGAATCAGCCTTCCTATCAGAAGTTTCAACCTTGGAAGCTTGGTCAGGGAGTTGGGAAGAGGAATCCACAGACTGAGAATCCATCATTTCTCCGTCAATCTTCCCCAGTCAGAGCCCCACAGATGATCACTGCAAGAAAGTAGATACTACGAAATGATAAACTGATTGTAACCCAAAAACATATAATATCGAATTATATACAGGAAACAGAATGTATTCATGAATGTAAACCAGTAGCCAGGTATATAGATCTCCAACGTACTAGCTAGTTTTGTCGCAAGCAAGATGGTGGAGAATGAAAACATGGAGATCATGTGACGATTGATTCGTGTAGGAGTTTAATCAGGCAAATTTGACTACAAAATCATGAAAAAAGAGGAACTTTGGACAGGAACGCCATTTCCCAACATTTCTAATATCAATGTAGTATCCATCAACCCACAAATTTCTGTTTCTCTGCTTCAAAATTCGGTTTTGGAAAACCAACAGTAATAGCTATAGAAGCGCCTTGTTAAGCATAGATCGGAACTTACACACAACAAAGGCAGAGATCTGACCGCAATTTAAAGATGAATAACGATAACTTACCTGATGTTTTGACTTTTGAGACTCTCAGGTTGGATTTGGACAGAGCTTAGAGACAAGAGACAACATTGGATGAAATTACCCAAGTTTCCTACATTTACTGCAATTTTTAACTAAATTTATTTATTAATTAAAAACGTTAAACCTCCCATGTTTCATCCCATCTTCCATGTCTGTCTTTATTCATCACAAGATGGGCCTTTGAACAAATCAGACTGATAGCTTATCATCCATGGAAGTGACCCATAAAGCCCATAAAACGTCCCAATGATCATCATATGAGCACTATTTTCTAAGCTCAAACCATCACCGTTAGATCATTGGCCGAAAGGATACAAATACAGAGGCGTAGACTCCGCCACTCTTAGAAGTTAATAAGCACAAAGACAAAGACTACAAAGAATCAAAGAAAAAAAAAGTCTATTCCTTTCTTTGGGCCCCACAAATGGAGGAAGGACAACCTAGTACTGGTGGAGCCCTCGCCGGAGAAGATCTCTCTAACCTGTCATCGACCCCAGCCGCCGCCGTGTCGCGGTGGACTTACTCCGTGTCCCGGTGGTATCAACACCTACTCGACAAGTCAGTCCCTCACGTCCTCCACCGTTGGATCGCGTGCCTCATCGTAGCGCTTGTGTACTCCATACGGGTGTACTTCGTGGGGTTCTACATCGTAACCTACGCTCTGGGAATCTACCTCCTTAATCTCCTCATTGGCTTCTTGTCTCCTCAGATTGACCCGGAATTTGACCCGAGTAGCCGCGACGGACCCGTTTTACCTACCCGCGGATCCGACGAGTTCCGTCCCTTTGTCCGACGGCTCCCGGAATTCAAGTTCTGGTACGGTACTTACTTTGAGTTTCTGGCAGTTTGTGGATTTTGATGGGTCTTCGCTTAATTAACGTCAATTTAGGGTAAATCGAATTCGATTGTATTGAACTTTTTGGTATAGGCGATTTAATTGGACTTGGAGATATTACATTAGGGACAAATTTGATATCATGTGGTTACCAGAATTTGGGAGAATAGGTTAAGGGTTCTTGAGAATGCGTATACTTGGTGATTGCAAGATATATGCCCCCTGAATTAAGATGTATGATGATTTTTAGAGTTCCATGAGATTGTTTCTGAAATGAAGAAACTATAAAGGAGTGCACTTGATGGAGGCATGTACACCATAGAATGTAGTTTAAAGCATTAGAAGCTAGCGAGAGACTGTTGATGTATCGAGGCATTTACGTTCTGGGATGTGTCAACTGATGCAGAAGGTGGAGTATTACTTTGTATGAATCTGTTTATGGTTTACTAGCTTACAAAGATTCAATTCAAGTACCACCTGATGGAAAAAAATTGTAGAATTCAGTATCTCTTTTGTTTTACTTAACTTACCCACTTCACGTAAGGACTGATCTCTTCCCCCATCAAACTCACACCACAGAAGAAATACCCTCTTTTCTTAACCAAAGAAGATAATGTATATCTCTTGTGCGGCACGGTTTTGGATAATGTTTCTCTTTAGGAATGACCTTGACATAAATGCTTGTTATTTTACTCGTGTGCTTCTCTTTGGATGATTTTCATGAACTGAAGTGCCTCCGTTTTCTCTTTCATGGAAGGTACTCTATCACAAAGGCTTTCTGCATTGCGTTTGTTATGACATTCTTTGATGTTTTTGATGTGCCTGTCTTCTGGCCAATACTTCTCTTCTATTGGGGGCTTCTGTTCATTCTCACTATGAGGAGACAGATAATGCACATGGTTAAGTATAAATATGTTCCATTCTCTATTGGCAAACAGGTACCATCTTTTTATCATCTTTTTGTTGTTTTTTTATTTCAATAACAAAATATTATACGAGGTTAAATTTTTGTTGATTACTCTTCTTAACAGCGCTATGATGGAAAGCGAGGTAATTCAAGCGACAGCACAAGCCTGCCCAGGGATTGAGTTTCTTAGGTATTTTAAGCCATAAAAAACAATATTTACCTTTTTTAAGTCATTCATCCACAAAATAGTTGATTCTTCACAGCATTTTTATGTTGACAGGTGGAGCATTTGAAGTCTGTGGGTGCTATAGATGTCGACCAGTAAACTAGGTGCTTTATATGACATTTCTCCGCGTCAGATTCACAGGCTTCACTTGGGACACTTGCCCTTGTGCTGGTTGGAATTTAGCCTGATGAACCAAAGTGGCAGTTCTCATAAGAAGTTTTCTGCAAAATGAGGCATGCTACTTCCTATTGCAAATGCTTTTATCTAGTGACTTCTCTTTGGGGAATTCTAGATGAGGGTGCAATAGGACTATGCTGAGTCTAGTTAGAAATTATTTTTCTTAACTCTCCACCCTCGAAAAAATGTTTAAGTCCGATAACAATGAATTTTAATTTAGATGAATGCCATTTTTTCTTTTCTTCTCCATTGTGCCTCACCTTTTAGATATTCTTTACCAGAGCTCTATGGAAATTATTTCACTATAGTTATATGTCTCCTCTTGTTTTCTTGACAAGAAACAAGTTCATGCAAGAATTCCACCAGTCTGGGGTATTATTCTAAAGGACCTCAATGATTAGTAACAATGGAATGAATGACCATTTGCAGAGATATTGTCAAATCAATGCTTACTGATATTCTGGATTAAGAATTAGGTATTGCAGGATGCTGAGAACATCATACCGACATTTTGTCTTGATTTGGGCTGTAGTTGTTATAGCGGTAATCTGTCAGACGACACATCGTATTATAGTTATTTTTATCGTGTATTTGTCAGGGCCTTGTAGTTTTTTGGGGCATTTTTTGTCCCGACCTTTTCTCATCCGAGAGTTGATTTTTGCATCATGGGATGAAGATCCGAGAAGTATGCTTAAGGATGCTCGTATGTTTATTAAAAATCTATGGAACCTTATTCTACAAACCGAGGATCTCTTATTAAAGATAAACGGTGAAATACTAAATTTTCATAAGAATCTTAGAGGTTAATTCATATTTAAGACAAGCAAAAAGGGGGAGTTAGGAGTTGAAAATGTGCATCTTGTTGGATACAGGTGTTGGCCTTACTCAATTTCCATAGTGTGGATGTTGGAAACAGGACGAGAACAGAAGTGGTTTCACGGTGTAGCGTGGAAGTCGGAAACAAGACGAGAACAGAAGTGGTTTCAAAGTGTAGTGTGGAAGGTGGAAACAAGACAAGAACAGAAGTGGTTTCATTAATCTCTTGCATGCTAAGTTATACAATTGGATTTGATCAAAGACATGAATGAACAGGCTAAATGTTGGCTCCCTTGAGTTAAAATTTGAGGTATAGATTATGATGAGAATACCATCGCGATCTTCTGTTATCAAACATTTCTTTAGATCATGTAATCTGAAAAAAAATTTCGTGTAGGGGCTTTTGAGTTGGGGGAAGGGCTACAGTATGATATACACACCAAAACAAGAAAAGAAATGGACAAATAAGAAGGAAAATAAGTCATAGTGGACTTTTAAGAACTGGGCCTGTAATAAGCATAGACTCCGTAGAAGGTTTGTGCAGAAGTAAGCAGCAGCAGCACAACAGCAGCAATAAATGAGATTATAGCCCAGGGATTGCTGAAATACTTGTGTTTTAAAGTTGCTCTCCAAGCATTCCACTTGTGATTGTAATAGCTGTTCACATCAGCAGATAATTGGTGGAGGTAGCTGTCATTAATGTCGAAAACCACCTCTTGACAGAGCCGGTTAAAGAGGTCTGCAACTTCAGCATCACTTCCAAGCCAATGCTCAATTATGCCACAGTAATGGAGGTATGCTACATCCTCAGGAGAGTTAATCAAGTTGTCCAAAAAAATCACGTAGGAGGTTATATCATTGCTGCAATCAAAATGGCACTGCTCAAATGCTATGAGGTTCAGAAAAAGTGACTTGGTACCGTCATGAATCAAGAGTCTAGGAATCATGAGGACACCATTCTTGAATTTTATATCCCAGAATCGATCCGTCTTCCTCTTCTTGAATTTGATGCCAGCCTCCTTGAGCTCAGTTGCACAGTGTATCAACTGTTGCCGTCTTTTGTCTGCTACCCGACGATTATGTGACCATCTCTTCATCCATATCCTGGGCGCACGTTTTGGTCCCGTCCTCAAGAGACTTCTGCGAAAAACTTCAAGGCAATGCAGGCCTCCTAAATCAGATAGGGGGTCAAAGGTTGTTGCATATCCTAGAGAAGATTCCAACTTGTTCCTGTCATTTTCTGACAGTGGCTCATCAGTTGGCATTAGAGGATCAAAGAACCTGACAGCTAACTTGGCAACCAGTCCTGTCTGGTCAGGAGCGTTTAGCTGAAGACCAAGAAGCCGATCGAGTATAAAGAGTGGAAGCTGATTCTCTATCATGATCATGTCCCTCTGAATAGTATGCATCGAGCCACGCATCGCGAAAATGGGATCATTTCTCGGATAACCAAGGTTCTTGAATCCTTCAGCAACACCTCGAAAGAGTTCAAGCACAAAGCAACCATCAAGTACCATCATTTCAACGAACTCATTACTGCTAAGATTAATTGGCCCTTGATAGCAGGAACGAGCTCTCTCTTCAAGTTCTCTTACAGAATCAAGATACAGCTTTATGTCCTGATTATTACGCTTCAGTACATGGTGAAGAGATCGCCACTTATGGCGTTCCATTTGGCGCAGACGTTTCTTTCCATGGTGATAAGGTCCCAAGGACACGATCTGGGGGACGATCGCTTTGTCATCACTTTCTCGTAGGTAATGGGGGACTTTATAGATGCATAACTTTGACCATGAACTAGCTGCATCGTCTTCCCTAGCTTGTTCGAGTTTTTCTTTTATTGAGACCACCCAATCAGATTCTGATTGTTTGATTCCCTCTTCTGGATTTTTACAGTCACCTTTGATCACTACTTGCACTGAATCTGCTGGTGGTTTCAGTCCGAGGTTGTCATCATTACCTCCGATTACAACATGCCCGGAATCTGATGGTGTCTGCTGCAGTTTTTGCAGTTCCTGATGAGATCTTTCTGAGAATTCAAGCGCTGGGACACCAGTGGGCGATTTGGGAATTGCAGACTCTACAGTTTCTCTGAGTTTGACTGTGATCAGGTACCAACTTAAGAGCTCCTTGTTGAAGACAGCGACCATCGTTGATGAAGATAAACAACTCTGGTTTCAAAAGCAGCCTTTCCCAAGGAAACTGTTGCTTCAAAAGAACAAACGCTTAATCAGATTTAAGGTTTAGTCCAATGCCAAGCTTTAAATTTTACAGTAACCCTTTGTCCAAAGCAATTGACATCAACCAATCGTATACTCTACAATCAACAGGGAAACATTGCCTTGGAATAACATACTTTTCCAGGTAGGCTTTAGGTTGAATGTTTTGTTATTTGTGAAAAGAACTTTTAGGGTAGAAATGGGATCAGATCCTCTGTTCCGGTTAACCAATTCCTACTATATTCTATTAAATCTTATCCACACATTTATGTGTGATCTACACAAATGTGTGGACAAAATTAAATGACACAGAATTAGAACACCCTAATAGAAACAGAGGATCTCGTTTCAGCAGAAATGGGTTTCATTCATCAAAGCAATCATTTCTTTGCAAGTAATTGTGAGTATTTTCACTTGCAACTTAAGAGAATTATTGATAAAGATTGAGATGTCGGGCAAGTTTGGGTATGAAAATATCTAATTGTGCAAGTTGGCAAAACGTGTACATTTAGTTAGTCTTCTTTCTGAAGTCATTGTTCAAAGTCATGGTTCTCTAGCATTCCTTTTCCTTTGTACTCTATCTATTTCATAAGTTAAATGGATCAAGATTTAGTTTAATTTGAATATGCTTAGCTCTAGTAATGATAACTGATGTTCTGAATCTCAATGCAGTTCTGGAAAAGAAACTCGGGCCCTCTCATCCTCAGCAGAAAAGTGGTACCGAATAAGAAAACAGATACAGAAACGTATATAGCTCTGTCAATCTGACATCCAAGAAAAAGAAAAACACGAGACCTGAAACAGGGACCCTCCACTTGCTAAGAACGATAGAGTAAATTAAAGCAGTTGGAGTGATGAATGTAACGTGTAGCTGGGACAACTTGCAAGAAAAGTGCACGATTGTCTAAAATATAATATTCTTCACAGTTCTGAGACGTGAGATTAACAGCTTATTTATTTAATCTCGTATTCTAATCCGCCTGACAACTAATGAAGACAGAACAGAAGATTCAATCTTTTTCTTCTTTTTGATTGGTAAGTCTCAACTTTCATTACGAAAGGTTTCTTGCAGTAGCATAATAATCCTGTGAAGGGTTTCTGTATTAGTGGGAGAAAGTTATTTCCTTCATCTGCGTCATCCTTTTAGTTAATTTGATACGTAAACTATAAAATATGGTAATGATCATAATTTTATCAGAGAACATAATTGAAGTCACATGATCATAACAGGCATGTGAGAAACAATCAATGTCCGACAAAAATGCCAGTCACATCAATGTAGAGTATGAATACTGAAGTTGAAAGGCGTTTCCACACTACATTTTGAGATAAAAATAGAGATTGGGATGCAACAGCTCCTGGGAGTGCTGTTTGACAATGAAAAACCTATATTCAACCAACAATCATCCAAATTCCAAAGAAACAGAACAGCCTCCTTTATCTTTCTGCCTAATACCCAGAAGGATAAAAGAGGTCAGGAGGCAGGTAACTTCTCAAACTATTATTTCTTCCACCTCTCTACCACCTTCCCTATTTCCAAGCTACCAATATAAAATAGGTGTTACTCTGGATCAGGAAGGATCGGATGGCAATGGAGCACGGTAAAATCAAGAAGTAACTTGGCTAATAATATCATCAACTGTTGCACCTCTCTCTCGTCGGTAGTAGTATGTTTCAAGCACAGCACTACTGATCTTTAGCATCACCAGTAGGCTTTTCAATACTTGTTGAGTTGATTCTGGCAGGATTCTGGCCAGTCTTGATTGGGTACGAAGCCTCCATCGCAATTCCACATTTTCCAGTGCGTGTGTCGACCAGGTTTCGTTGTATTCTTATGTAACCATCCTCACCCCATGTGCTTCCCCATGAATTCTTCACTATCCAGTAGTCAACTCCATTCTCTGTTCCATACCCAACTATAACCACACCATGATCTAGAGCTGTCCCACATTCACCTGTAAAAACACCCTGAAAAAGATTGAAAGAAGATGATAGGAATCGGTGAGAAAAAAACTGAAATCAAAACTGGGATTTTCACATCAGTGTTTATGAATTAGAAGTTGTAAGTCATAAAGTAGTAGTCAGGGTAAAATTAACTTACGGACTGGTAGAACTGTAAAGCCATGCCACCAGCTTCAATGGCGACGCTGACAGGTTGATGTGATACAGCTTTCTGCAATGCTTTCTCATTGTAAGGTATGACATCCTCGTACCCATCAATTGTAACAACCTTAGCGTTTTTCTGTAATGATCCGTTTTGATAAAAATTTAAGAACATACACTTCAAAAACAAAATGAAAGTCGAGAAATTTGTATGTATATCTAGACCTTGGCAGAGTCGCATTCGCGAGAAGCGCCTAGGTAGGGATAGTCTTGATCGGTGTCCATGCCGCCGTTTTCCATGATGAACTTGAATGCATAATCCATAAGTCCTCCGTCGCAACCAGAGTTGTAGGCTCTGTCACAGTCTACGAGTTCTTGTTCCGACAGAGATAATAGCTCTCCTGTCACGATCTTATTAATTCCTTCTACAGCGGCAACGGTTGAAAAAGCCCAGCAACTACCTGCACCCGAACATAAACAACGTCAAGATCCCACAAATCTTGAGGAATACACAACATTCAAATTCGAATCTTTGATAGAAAGTACGAGTCTATTGAACCAAGAAGCTCTTTTTAACCTTATTTTAATGGATATCCCAAATTTTTCATAACTAACTTTCACGTGGTCTTTATCAGAAACCTCGTCATGTGCTAACTGAAAGTTAAAGAACGACCAGTCTTCAGATTCCTCAAAATCCCAGAAAAAGAACAAAAATGAAGAAACTACTCCACCGCCGAACCACAAGTCCCGACACAATCACATGCACACATATCCACAACGACTTCCCAACTCCCAACATCTATTCCTTCAAAATGGGAAGTTTCTAATTTCTCGTAACTTGGAACAACTAATGACCCGTAATGATTGATCTTTAGCAAGAAAACACAGAGAGAGAAACTAGAAGTACCGCAAGTTCCTTGATCTTTGACGGCGCTAACTGCACCCTTCACTCTCCAATCGACAGACACCGGCAGCTTGTCGCCGGCGATGACAGCATATCTGTTGCTCGGGTTTTTGGACTTCATTACTCTACGTTTAGCGTCAGTCCTTGTGCCCAAAAACATGGAGCGGTACTCTTCGTTTGTAAGATCAGCAAAGCGATTCAACCCAACCTTGTAAGTGGTATTCTTGGAGTTATGGTCGTCGATGAACTTAAGATTGTTCTTAAATATCTCAAATCTCTCATCGTTCACTCCCAGTCTGTTGTAAGCTTTACCGTTCTTGGCCAGCCACCACTGGTATATTCCTAGGACCTCCTCATCGGTTCTGCTAGTCGATGCAGGCTGCTGTGGCTCGTGTTTTTTGTGCATGAACTTATCGTAGTTAATGATGGACATGTCCAGAGCAGACCCAATACTGAATAAGAAGAGAAGGGTTGACATAGTAAGTGCCATAATTTGACAAAAGTTGGCGGTTCAATAGAAAAGAAGAGAACAAGGAAATGAGGGTGTGAAGGAAGAAGTAAGCTTGGTCTGAGCTTTATACAGGGTAAGATCACAAGTTACGGGGAAAAATTAAGAAGAAAGAGTTGAGGGCAAAACCCGAGTCATAGGGTAATCATAAAAATAGTAAATTCTTATTCAACGTCAAAGGGTGAGGTTTGTGGAGCTGAGGGGGTTCGGTGTTGAAGGCAAGTGATGCCACATTGAATGGTTTTTACAGGCTCCTAGGGGTCAGGGTCAGCAGGAACTCTCTGCTCTACTCTCTAGTCCGCCAGTCATGCTCGAACCATGTGCCGCCTACGTTCTGTCCAATGAGCAATGGTTCACGTTCACAGAATTTAATTCCTTGGAACTTGGAAGACCATTTCAGGCATACGTAAATTATAACCTTTTTTCCTAGAGTTTATCAATTGTCAGTAAAAAAGGAGCAGTGCTATTTATATTTTCGAGCCTGAGATGGCATCAGATTTTACGTGCCAAAAATAGTATTTCTATTAAATTAATTTTAACCATATATTTAAGTAAATTCTATATAAATATACTGATGAGATTTAAAATAATATAGTAAAAACTGATTAAATGAAATAAAGGATCTGTTTCTATCTGAGATAGTTTAGATGTGGTTGCGGTTTAATTAGTTTTTTGCAGTTTTGAATTGAAGGGAATAAA
This sequence comes from Erythroxylum platyclados, assembly GCA_027563515.1. NCBI lineage: Eukaryota > Viridiplantae > Streptophyta > Magnoliopsida > Malpighiales > Erythroxylaceae > Erythroxylum > Erythroxylum platyclados. Next base: position 17,285,251 of record JAOQMM010000171.1, on the reverse strand, counting down.
TCATAAATGCTCATAAATTGATCCTATGTATATAGTTTATCAATTATTTTAAATCCTATTAGAGTTATTGGACTTCGTGGTGTATTTTGATAATTATCCATTTTGAATAATATAAATGCATTCTTTTTTTTATTAAGATAATTTGTATTAAATATGCACTAACTCGTAAAATTATGAATAAGTAACCTTTGTTTTACATAAATCATTTGATAATCAAATAACAAGTTAAAACTCAAGTAGCAATTAGACCTCACTTCTAATACTTTGAATGTTTTGAAAAATTCTTAAAAAATATTAGCCTCAAATAGTTGGCATAGTAACTATCTAAATACCAATGTTTAAAAATTTTAGACTTAAATCAATAAAATAAGAAGTTTAAGGTTTAAAAGGTTCAATCATTATTATACCGTTATAAAATTGGTTAAAGATTAAATAAAATTAAAGAATTTGAAATATAATTGAACGATATTATCTTTATCTATCAAATAATTTGAAGTTTAATTGAAAAATAGAGATTGTTAAATAAAAATTAATTGATTTATTTTGATTTATAATAACCTATTAATTTTAAAAAATAAATTGATTAGTTTGTTAACAACAAGAGTTATTAAAGTAAATTAAACCAAAAGTTAAAAACCGAACCGAAACGTTAGAGTGCTTAGAGTTTTTACAGTTGAATCAGTCAAATTAGTTGGATATTTTAACTATTGCTAAATACGACATTTTTGTCTTTTAGTTATGTGTAATAACCTAGTTTCCACTTACACAGCCAACAGTTAATAAACAACAACAACAACAATACTCAGTAAAAGGCTTGCTAAGATGCGAGATCTGAGGAGGTCCGATAATACGCAATCTTATCCCTACTTAATAGAGAGATCGTTTCTGATAAACCCATATGCAAATACGTAAGAAACAATTAATAATTTTTAGTAATTGTTATTGTAAAAGAATACATTTATTTAAAATTATATTTTTATTTGTAATATTAAATAGCCATAAATCACCTACTTTGTAAAAGAATACATTTATTTAAAATTATATTTTTATTTATAATATTAAATAGCCATAAATCACCTACTTTTCCATTATCAAAATACGTTAAGAATTGGTCCACAGTGCATAGGTACTTGCCGCCTACTAACGGCTATAGCCCATCAAATACTCCTTTCACACGTCAATCTTATCCAATTCTTCCATTGCAACTTGAAAAGGCCCAAAGGATTTAGTTATCCAACAGGCCTGTCCTTCCTATCACAATACAAGCTCGAAACTCGGACGTTTGCTAACGAGTAAAAGCTTAAACTATTCACTAGTGACCTTTTGGCTGGGTGAAAGAAAGAAACAAAGCTACATGAGAATTCTGGACGAAAAGCTGAAGAAGCGTGCTTAGACAAGGAAATGCAGAGTTACTGATTCTAATAGATTTTTCACAGTGCGTATAATTATGGGATTTAATAGAATTGTTTCCACCCCTTCCTCATCCAACCACTATTAAGAAGATCATGTATTAAGTGAACTTTTTGATGAATATTACAAGACCTCATTGTCTGTAAAAGATTTCGGACAATGATCATCAGAAACCAGAATGCCACTCATCCCCAACAGGTAAACTAAGATAAGGAAAAACAAACAGTGAGACTCAGGGCAGTATTGAAAAATTCAGATGTATATATCACCTTTTTTTTATTGCAAAGGATGCGTTCCACCTGACACGATCTTGGGATTTTTGCCTTTTCTTTTACATTTGACATTGAAGAATTGGAATCTCAATTTTCACGGCAGTAGAAGTCTTGGAAATTGTTGGTTAATGCTTCAGAGCTGCTCAGAATGACTTGCTGAAACCTGCAGATCCACCACTTTTGAGTCCGGTTTTCTCTTACTTCGAGACCTTCTTGATCTGGATGATCGAGATTTTGTAGAATGCTTAGTGGAATGGTCTTGGTCATCAACTACAAACTTGTCGTTGAAGGGGAGCTCAGGAGGAGTATCTGGCCACGGTGTTCGTTTAGAAGGTACGCTGATGTCCAAAGGTGGATCAATTACCCATCTGAAGGCAGGGTAGAGTAAAAGGGTAAGCGTCTTTGGAAGCTAAACCACTTGAAACCAAGTAAATGGAAACAAAATCGAGGATATTATACACATATATAACATTATCAGGAAATAATGTAATATTGAAAATTCATCTGTCAGCTGTAAAAGAAATCCACATGCTCAAAACATGAGTACACTTGTTAAACGTGACCACCAGCGCCTTGTGCCAGTATCATAATTCAAAAGAATAAACAATGAAAAGAGAACACCTAGAATTGCTCAGGCTTATGTCATAATATATTCATGCCTGGTACATTCGTTTTGGTACTTTGAACAAGCAAACTTGAATGTGAGATTATCACCCGAAAATCTGAGGAAAACTTTAAACCTAAACTCAATTTATTCACAAAAATTGACCTAAGACAAACTAATTCTTGGTTAGTTCAATTAATTTGTAGGCCTAACAAACAAGATTCTCATATGCTACTCAACACATATATTTGCAAGAAAACCACCAAAACTGAGATGGTTAATTTCAAGAAAGGTCAGCACATAATATCATTATCCTTACATTAACGGGAGTTGTTCAGACATCGGTTATGGAGCCAATATATTGTCTCAGCATAGAGCTTTAGGAGCCCAAACAATTGTGAAAACTTTCCCAAAATATAACACCAGGGACTCACGCATTCCTAAATTGGTGTAGAATAAGTACAGGGAACAGGCAACAAGTATTTTACCTCTAATGCTTTCATATAATTCTCAACCAGTACTTTTCACCCCTCGTCCACAACCTCTCCCGGGAGAGAGAGCAGACTATTAGAACAGCAATGATAATCAAAATGCATTTAAAAGATCAAGTAACACAGTATCGCTCTATTAATTGATGATGGTTACCATCAGTGGCATGAAGCCATACTCAATTTGTTAAGTAAAAGAATAAACATCTCCTAGTTGCATGCAATGATAGCATGATTGTCCAGCAGGCTAAGCTCTTATTTTCTTATCAAAACTAGAACTCAGTAGTTTACTTCTCTAGATGAATAGAACTCAATAGTTCAGTTCTCTAGATGAGACTATTAATTTAAGGTTGTATAGCATAATCTCATTATATGACTAAGAAAACGGAGTCATAACATTAATATTTGATAGAACGAAGTGATACATGAATAACTGTTCTAAGAACTTCAATGTAAGTATGCTTCATTAGGAATGATAACATACCATCAATAGACATGTCATCGCTTATGACAATTAACAAACAAATAGTGAAAGTAGGGAGCTGTTGCTTGAAGCACTCGAACAGTAACTCAATGATTCAAGTGATGCTAAGAATTCGATGGATTAAGTTTATCCAACTCTTTGCCACAATGTAAATCAAAAACAGCAGATTCAGAGTGAAAAGTAGAAGAATGATAAACCATAACGGAAGATAACAACATTTAAGGACAAAAGGCTTACCCCGGAGGGAATTTGCTGTCAGCACGAGCTTCTACACGAAGCCACCAGAGCAAAATTTGTCGGCCACAGCTGCCAAGTGGCTCTACCACTGAGGGTTCCTTGAGCAGAGACAGAGGACTGTCTAAATCATCATCAATAGAATCCAGATCCTTAATCCAATTTGGCTTATCATCAGCATCTTTCCAAAGCAATCTAGAATTCAAAACAAACCCTGCCCACTCAAACTTCCTAGGCAAGACCGTTGCCCTATCATCAATATAAACTGCAACTTTTCCTTCAAATGGTAGTGTGTTAAATGTGTGCCAACCAGCAAACTTGTGAGATGCATTACAAGCCGGACCTTGAACAGGCATTTCAGGCTTCTCCCCTTCCTTCTTTAGCATACTCAATGATGACTCCTCAGCACCACCGGACTGAATTAGAATCCCAACCGAAACAGCACCAAACCACTTCACATTTTGGATCTCATCAAAAAGCTCCATACTATGCATATTGCTATCATCAGCAAACACTACTAGTCCATCCAGCTTCTGCTCCCTCACAACTCTGCTCCACCAAACACATAGCCAACAATCAAACACACACTCTAACCAACACAGCAAGACAATACACACTTATCTTCCTATATTCAAAACAATCAAAGTTAAGCAAGCACAGCGAAGATAGCTTTACCTCAGAGCACGAACTCGCATTTTAGCCTCCAGTTTATGGCGTCCCTCCCAAGTATTCGGCATTTTTTCACTGAAACCAACATGAATTGTCTTAACTCCTGATTTAGCAATGATGGAAGCAGTTTCATTGCTAACTCCACCAGCTTCCACAACGATCCAAACAACATCATAAGGAACAAGCATGAGCGAGTGCATAACACCTGTTATATGCAATGTCTGAAATGTCCGTTCATAGGTCGGCGTGACTACGATAACACTCCTAGGATTCTTCACACCAAATTGGGCCCTCTGCTCTCTCTGAACTCTCTCTATTATCTGGTGAGCCTTCATGACCTCCTTCGGGTCCGGGTGGGGCCACGGACGGATCCGGATCCCGTGGCGCCCGACGACCACTCTGGAGCTCACCGTCCTGTTGAGCGCCGGAAGACCCACATCGCCAGCAAGATGCGGAGGCGCAACGGCAAGGTCGGAACCGAAGCTGGAGGACGCGAGCTGGCGAAACGGCGCAGCATAGAAGTAGGAGTTAGATGGCGAAGTGGAAAAGAGAAAGAGGAAGACTAAGCGAGAGAAGCGGAAGCCGAGGAGGAGAGAAACAAGGCAGCAAATGCCGTGCAGGACAAGCCAGAACACGGTCGTCGGGGATTTGATCCCGCCGCCTTCCGATGAAGGGTCAACCAGCGGCGTCGATCCTCTGAAGCTGTTGCTCCGCCTGCTCATGTAGCTCTGCTGCAGCGCCGACAGCTTCATCATCTCTCTCTTTCTCTCTGTGAAGCTTTTCTTGAAGTGAGTATTTGATTTAGTTGAGTTAGCTGTCTTGGTGAGCAGTTAGTTTCTGGAGATGTATAGTTTAATCAAAACCATTACTTACAAAGTACGGCCAATTTTCTTCTTCTTCGGTCGTCTGCTGACCAGAGACAGCGGAGACAGAGACATTGGTTCTGAAATTTAGGAGCGGGACATTATTTTTTTCCGGAAAATAATTTGTTATATTATTTATTGCAAACATTATGTCTTTTCTTTTATTTGGTGTTTTGAGTCCAAATGCTTCGACTCACCTCTGCTTTCAACCATGATCGTGGGCTGGCTCTTTTCTCGAGTTGTCTTCCAAAAGCTCTTCTGAACCCTGAAACACTCAACAAACACACCAATGCACCTCATATATGAAAATTAAGCTCAACTGACATGTTTTCACCTAAAACACGACTAAACACAATTATTTACAAACTAATGCAATTCTATCCTAAACACATACTAAACAATGAAATTAACTCCTAAACACACACTAAACTACCCACAAAAACACTGTACAATCTACACCTAGCAACATCCCCACACTTAAACATTGGCTTGTCCTCAAGCAAACAAAAATAACCAAAACACATAACATAACAAAACACGAAAATAGGCAATGCAATAATGAGGCAATGATTTCAGACTTAACAAAGTGATCCAACCACAAACACTGTCTTTTAGGTTAACTTGGAAAATCTGCGTCCTAGTACTTTGGACTAAATATACAAACTAATTAAGATCCTAATGTTAAGTTATTTGCCCCTGTCACTTGCATAAAGTCATTGATAATTCTTCGATCAACAAAAATGTAGCCTTCCTAAGTAAATTTTCATGAAAACTCAAGCTACTTACACAATGGGTAGGTGTTTATTAAGCACATTGTTTTTATTAACTAATTGATAACATAAACCTAGCCGTCGACTTAGCTAGGCTCGGCTTGGCTGGAATGTCATATAGCCTTTTGACGTGAAGGCAAACATTTTTGATGAATGTCTCCTAGTTACTAAGCTACATCACATTTTCCAACTGGCTACTAACTCGACTTATAACCTGATTTGTTTCCAGAAAGGGTCAGCAAAGTAATTATTTACATTAATAACATTATTATTTTATTTTATTTTTTAACACATTTACGACCTCCTTTAATGCTTTGGTTAGTCATATCCATGGAAAAGTATTAGTTATGCCACTTTTTGGTTGGTCTGAAATTATAAATGCATCTGGTAAATTCCTAGGGCAATTGAACTAACATTTAATCCTAATTGGTGAGAATATTAAGTTTTCCATACTTAGGCTAATAAGTTTTCCCACCCTAAAAGACTATGTTTGAAGCTAAATCATTCTATCGAGTCCTAGTCATTGCTATATTCACACAAATCACATGATGCGACCTAATAACTAACATACATAATGCAAAATTCATATACAAAGTCAATCACCCAATCTCTCCCCACACTTGAACAACACATTGTCCTTAATGTGAGAAGGGAACCACAAAAACACATAACAAGTGCGGAAATTAACAAGAAATATAGCAATTGACAATAGTAAAGGAAAGAACAAATCAAATAAAAGAAAGGGGTGGGAACACAAAACCTCATAGAGACAGAGGTGGTTGTTGAGGTGACTGTCTACTCTACTCCATGCCTTGGACTGTTGGTGCTATCTTATAATTGAGTCACACAGAGAGAGAGGTAGCCCACAATTTCTTCACTTTAATTAACACTTAATTGAAACAAACCTGACTACGAAACGTGCTAACTTATGGTAATTAGCTTGACCTATACTCCCTCGAAGCATGTCTAGGTGTTTGAATCACTTCCTTTTCTTTGGGAATTGCTCCGCTGAAGTATCGTTTGCAATGATGTCCATTAAACTTAAAGGTTTCTCTGTTATTATTTTCAATTTGGAGAGTTCCATGATCAAAAACTTGAGTGACCGTAAAAGGTCCACTCCATCTAGATTTTAACTTTCCTGGAAATAACCTCAAC